>JAIUCT010000020.1:4246731-4268926 GCA_021307375.1 Tetraneura akinire | reverse complement strand
TAATAATAATAATAATAATAATAATAATAATAATAATAATAATAATAGTAATACTATTATATCTAGTATTTTACTCCCTTAGGTCTAGTGGTAGTCACAGTCTGTTACCGTAAGTAATAACATCACTTTTATTGTTGGATTCAAATTGTAATGTAATTCAATATTTATTTTGTAGTTGATATATTTGTTTCATTAAGAGGTATCTAAATTAAATTTTCTTCTTTTTTTCTTTTGTAGGTATTCATAACTCTCCAAGAGTTTTTGCCACCATCACTAGATCACTCCACTTATTTTGATTTTATACTATTTCCCTTTAATTATGTGCTTTAAGGTTTCCCAAATTCTTTTTTACAACATCCATCTATCCCTTTTGAAAACGACCCAGCGGCTTTTTTCTTCCGGTTTCTAAGTACTATTTTTGTTACTGCATCAGTTTTACGCTTCATTTTATATCCACATGTCCTGGTTATTATATTCCTTGTATCTTTATGAACCTATTAATTGTTACTATTTTTTATTTTTATTTCAATTCTTAGTTGAACTTCCTAAACTACTTACTGGTCTTGGTATTCCAAACCGGGCCACATATCTTTCTCCATATTTTGTTTTCAGACGTCTTCAATCTTCGCCGTATTGCACTTGTAGTAGTTCATACTTCACAATAACCTATTTAGTATCGTCCTTACTATTGATATGTATAATCTTATTATTGTTTTGAATAGAATTTAGACTTAATGAATTTTGATAGGGCGAAAAATGCATTCTCTGCTTTTGTTATTCTCTTCTCGATTTTACGGTACTAGTTATTTTTCGTACTTAGTAGTATATCTAGGTACTAATACTTCTTTACTTTCTCATATGGTAGCATTTCAAATACATCAAGCGATGTTTTAATGTTTAGTAGTTCCATTAATTTTGTTTTGTCTGCGTTTATGTGACATAATAATTATTTAACCCTATTCCTTCTACTCACGTTCTAATGCTTCAGTAGCTTTCACTATATCATTCAAAGACCAAGGAGTCTCCTATGATGTTTTGATCGTCTGAAAAACCTAGTACTTTTATTTATCTACGCGTATTTTTTTTGCTTCGTTTTGAAAAACTCATATTGTCATTTTTAAGGCTATGGTGATTAGTAATAGGAATAGTGCGTTCCCTGTCCCGTTTCAACATTAGACGTTACTGACACAATACTGTTTACTCTAACTTGGTATTTCACTACTTAGTTCTTACATGGACTGTTTGGTTAGATTTATTAAAGTTTGGGAACAAAAATTCTTGCATTATGTGATAAAAACTAATTCTATGAATACTGTTATAAGCTTTCCTAAAGTTAACAAATATTTGCTATATGTTCTGGCGATATTTCTACTTCTTTTCTATTATACCGATAATATTGCTCTATGGTTGATCTTCCTTTGCAAAATATACTTTGGTATTCTCCTAGATATTCTTCTGCATATGGTATAAGACAGTTCAATAGAATTCTGGAGAATACTTTGTATACTGAATTTAGAAGGGATATCCTTCTGTAATTAATCTATTCAGTTATGTTACTTTTCTTATAAAGTGATATAAATATTATTTCGTTCCAGTTTTAAGTCATTTTTTTCTTTTACCATACTCTGTGTCATGTTATGTAAATAAAGTTATACTTATCTTTTCCACCATATTTTATAAGTTCCCACGGTATGCTGTTGGAACCAGGTACTTTCCATTTCTGAAACCTTTTATGAATGAGTACATGGTCGATTTGGTTAATTGTTTTACATCCGACGATTTTCATGTTTCCTTATGAATCTTTTCGTGGAGGAAGTTTGTGTTGCTTATTACTATGTTATTTAAAGATGCAAGAGATATGATTCTCAGTCTATTGTCATTGCTACTATTATGTATGCTTTCTTTTCCTATTATTGGTTGAAATTAGGCTTTTTCCTCACATAGAATTTAAGTCACCTATAGTCTATTCAAAATGAGATGATGACTCGGCGGCCAAGTTGTGCGCATGGGCGTGACTTTTGTTCCGTGGTAGCGCTTGACGCGTTGCCGCGGATGGGAGCTTTAATTAGTCTAGTATCGACTGCCGATGTGTGTGGATAATTTAAAATGCATTGCGCGTATTTACAAATATTATTAAATAATCGTCAAAATAATAATAGCAAATTTACGTAACATTTACTTAACGCGGAACGCATGACGCACACATGCACATCCACGTCTCACGCGACACATCCCTACCATTGCTTTGGTCACGTGTACGATGCTTGTGGAGGGAGTATGACCGGCGGCTGACCAAAACTGGTCGCCGCCGAGTCATCATCTCATTTTAAATAGACTATAATATTATTTTTATTACATTTACTAATGCTTTGTCATATTTCTGTATGTACTAAAAGGTGTCTTTATCGGTGCTGATACTTACATTGGTCGTTGCATGTCGTATGCATGTATGCATATTAACACCAAGTTTATCGAAGTTGTCTTGATTTTTAGAACTGTAATCTTTTCTGATAAAGGATTCAATTCTCTTATGAATGGTTTTAAAGAATCATGAATAAAAAAGCCACTATTAAAAAAATGCTTATTCTCTATTTCTGAATAGAAAATCACGTACTCCTCAATTTTCAATTGTCCTGCACCTGCACCCATCATACGAACTTTTTATATTGCTGCTACTCTTATTCCATATGTACTTATTATATCTATTATATTCTTATAAGATCCAGCTAGACAAATGCTTGTTATATTCCATGTCGAAATCTTAACTTTACAGTCCGTTTTTCATGTCCTAACTTGTATTCAATTTACTATGTTCTAGTTTGATTTTTTGATGGTATTATAACACATACATTTTTACATGTTATTAACCAATTAGAGCTATGGTAGGTCTTAATCCTGGTTTAATGGCCGAAGTTTACAACTGTGGACCTTCCGTTAGCTCTAAGAGCTATTCAAAAGCTGCAGATGTTCCGGGCCGCCGCTGTTAAATCTATGCGACGCCGGTGGCAGCGTGGTGGTCGTCGTATAGACCACCAGCACCGTATTTGCTCATATACGTACTTATACTTCTCTCAGCAAACCCTCGGTGGTGGCATCCACTACATCTCCAGCGGAATCACGAACCCCCACGAAATCCAACCCAAATCTTATCGAACACAGCCCGGACACCCGGTCGCTGAGCCCGTCAGATGTGAGCCTAAGATTTCTCTCGCCCGCGGCAATTGAGACAAGTTAACCGCGCGTGCTATTGCGAGAGTCCGTGGTGACGTATTGCGTAGGTTATCGAAAATGGCCGACTGCCGTATAAATGGTAGGCGTTCATCGCACCGTCACACCACGCCGGCGAGTTCTCTAGCCACAGCATTGCCCTGACTAGTGCGGTTTCGTGAGTGATCATTATGGCGTGTATTATGTGACGATATCATACCCATAACCGCAATATCGTCATCGGCTCAATATTTGCGGTGTGTTTTCCTAACAGTATTTTAAAGCGCTAAGTATTATGTAGTGTGGAAAAAATCAAATGACTACCTAATGATATATACATACAATAATTGAATGTGTATGTAATATGAAATGAAATTCTATTAAAATAGAAAAAATAATAAGAAAGACTAAAGTGGAAATCAGTATTATACATCAAAATATCAAAATAATTTAATTACAGAAATGGCACATTTATATATTTTTTATATATTTATAATTTTCAGATATAACTGTATATGATTTTAAATTAGTTTTCGATTTATATAATAGGCAGTTTTTGTGTAATACAATTTTAAAAGAAATTAAAATTTACATTCATGTATATATATAAAATAATAATTTAATTTTGTCAATTTTGTTATTAGTGTAATAGTTGTATATATCATAGAATAAATGGATACTTGTAAAGTTGTAATAGTATTTTATATTTATAATAATTTATAAATTTCAGTTACCTATACTAGTATTAGTGTTATATTAAGTTATTAATTTATTATATATTAATACATTATGGAAGAAGAATGCCAGTGAAATTATTTTTCTTCTTATGTTTTAATATAGCTATATGGTTTTATGCTAGATGCTAGATGCTTATGAAATTAAACTATTTTTATTGTTACATACTTGTAAATTATATTATTATATTTTTATTAATTTATAGCCATTATTACATATAAATATATAATTACAACATATAATATTACATTATTATAGGTACATACCTACTTAGTTAAAATATAATAATTTACCTTTTATTAGACTAAACAAATGTATCAAATAATACTTAAGGTTATCTTCTGTTGACCCTATATAAAACAATTAATATGTAATAACAGTTTTATCATTTAATATAGTATAGGCAATATGCTAATATCCCACATAATATGTTATTTTATGTAATTGTTAAACAATTTTTTATAGAATACCTACTTGGTTTTATTCAATAATTTGTCAGGACTATTTTATAATAATTGATAATATTATAATTTATAAGAGAAGATTTAAATTGTTATTATTTTATTGTGATATATAAATCTATGATTTAATATAATGTATAAAATCAAATATTTTTCAAAATTACTCTACTTCAAAAATATAATGTATTTTAAACTATATGACTTATATTTATAAAGACATTTCTTTATTAGTATTGTAACTACATGACTACATGACTACATGTCTATGGGGCAATTAGACGACTGGTACCGTGCCAAAATATGTTTTAAGAGATATATGAAAACTGACGATAATCCGACCAATTAGAGGACGTATACCAACGTATCGAACAAGTCATAGAAATACGATTGTGGAGTAGACACATAAAAACGCGGTTTTCATGGAGATATCATCGGCATCCTCACCTTAGTATTTCACTCGTCATCCTGACCATAATACGGATATCCCGAGATCGCTGAACCTTTGACTTCAGACCACAAGGGAGCGCTCATATTGCAAAAACAACATCGAACCACTATAGGAAACACTGACGCAGAGTATTCGACGGGTGATCACAAAAAACGCCGTTTTCACGGCGACAGTTTCGGCACACCTCAGCCATACAATTATGTAATTAATAATTAATTAATTAAATATGTAATTATACAATTATAATATCTTACAATACTTCAGAATATTTATTTATTCCTTCACCAGTTCATGTCCATGTACTATTGTACTAACGATGTCATCATTTTGAAAATGTTTCAAACAAATACGATGAGATTTTTTATGCAACATGCTAACATACCCCAAACTTTCTAATTATTTTTTATCGATTAATTTTTTTGGTATTTCAAATGATATTTTAGGTAATTCATGAAATGTTTTTGAGCTACATGTTATTTATATTCATCTATTAAAAATAAATAATATAAAAGAATATTTACTGTTTATAAATTATAAAGTAAAAACACTATAAACAATAAACATAGATAAATTTGGTCGATGCTATCTCGATACATTCTATAAATATTAAATTTCTATGAATATCTAGATTATTTTGTTAAAAATGAGATGATGATTTGGCGGTGACCAGTTTTCGTCGGCCGCCGGTCATACTCCCTCAATAAGTGTCAATCACGTGACGGTACGTCCATGTAACAGTGTTATGCGTGCGTGCGTCATGCGTTCTGTGTTAGGTGAATGCATTTTAAATGAATTTCATAAATCGGCAGTCGATACAAGACTAACTAATTAGTTAGTTACCATCAGAGGTGGCGCGTCAGGCGCTACCACGGAACAAAAGCCACGTCATGCGCACAACTTGGCCGCCGAGTCATCATCTCATTTAGAAAACAGTATAATGAATATAAAAATCATTGATATATAAAAGGGTATTCCACAACTAGATGACGTTGCAAGATAATCACTTTTTAATCACACTTTCATGGGTCACCAAATTTACCTAGTTATGTAACTAGTATATCTTAAATAATTGTGATAAATATGTAAACACGAAATAAAATTTTCTAATTACTAAGTTTAATATTGCCTGAGTTATTGAAAATGATTAAAGTAGATTTCGTCTAAAAATCACTGAATTTTCGTCATTTTTTCATATCTCATAGGTTCAATTTTGAGAAATTCGAAAAATGAACTAAGTACTAATATCATCCACTTTCGTACCGGAAATATAGGCTATTTATAAAAATTGAAGTATTATTTTTGGCCAATAAGTACGTCCGTGATTTATAAAATTTCATAATCAATTTTATTTTACATAACAAACATGAATAATACCTGAATTATGATGTTACTATTTGACTTTTAATTATATGAAATATACATCAAACAATAACTCATGTTTCTTAAAATAATGTATTTTTACATCTTAGAAAAGAACGAGTATCATAAAATTATAATAAAAGTAGGTAATTAACTTACTATCCAATAATTTGAACATTTTAACTATAATTTTTTGAAATTCTCGACCTTTATCTACAATTTATTAAGAACAATAATTTTAATATTTGTAAATAATTTCATATCAAAACGTATAATAGGTAAGAATTATATAAAATTATTTTTAAAATGAAAAAGAGCTTATACTGGTGGCGGTAGGTGTAAGTTGGATGGACATATGGATTTCCACACAAGGGAAAGGTGAAGTTGTATTTTAATTAATATTTGAATTCAATATTAAATATTAGATTTGAAAAAAAAACAATTCTGAGCGAAGTTCGATTTTGTAAAAATTTTAATATTTGCTAAATATTCGTCATTTTTTAGTAGTTTCTCGCCGCATAAGCTTAATTTTGAGAAATTAAAATAATGATCTAAATAAAAAATAAAGTACAAACTACATTCACTTTTCTACTGGAATCATTATATTCTTCGTGAAAATCTGAGCTTTATTTCTGATAAAAAGTGTTTACAGACATACAGAAAAAATATATCTTTGTAAAATCAATATATTCTTTGATTTACTCATACAGTATAATTATAGGACAAATGACTTACAAATATCAAATTTATATTTTTTTGTACAGTACCTCATTGAATTTATTATGATTTAAAAAATTGATTTATACTTACTTTGAATTGCAATATAGTTTATTGTTGAATTTGACGGTATATCGCTACTTATTGTTATTATATCAGCTTGAATTTCATATAGGTTATATAATATACATGCTTTTGCAATAGTCGCTAAAAATTATTATTTTTATTATTTAATAAAATTAATTGTAGGTATTTTTTTTATTTTTTTATTTGGAGAATTGTAAAAAATAAAAATTATACATTTATCTCAACAAATTGTAGGTATTTAATTGATAATTTTGAATCGTCTAGGTATATAATTTGAATTAATATTAGTAAAATAGTTTATTATAAATTTATAACCTATTTAATTTTGTTTCTTATCTTATATTTCAAAAATAAAACTCTAAATTGTTCAAGTTCCTTCTAATAATTCTTGCTCCTAGATTTAGTTTTATATAATGGCGTAATTGAAAAAAAGTCTGATGAACCCATCATTTGTATCTATTGTAGATCGATTTGTATAATCAGGGATTATAACATATTTATATTTTTTATGTACCAAAGTGTTATTGTAGTTGTATGATAATAATTTCTATTAATTATAGGTAGATATATTATTTAGTATGAATAATTTTTTTTCAAAATAGTTTTTAATATGAAGTTATTTAAACTGATTTCAAATATACTTCTATACCCTGTGAAATATTATGTTTTTAAATATGATCTTAGAAAATCTGTATTTGGTGAATCATAATTTATTTTTGTTCAACAAATTTTATTGAATTAAATTAATCTTTGGTTTCAAATTGAACCTTTCAATAATTGAATGTGTTTAGTGTTTATTAACTGGAATTTATAACTGGAATTTTGAAGGGGAATTATTATATGTTTCCATTTTTATTTTCACTATTTGTAAATGTCAATTTCATTATTAACTTTTTATAATTATTTATTAATTTAAAATAATTTTTTGCAACAATATAATTTAATACTAATTTTAGCAGCCATACTAAATTTAAATTCGCACATTGACGTTGAATATCGCACATTATTTCCTAAATTATTATTATCATTAGTTAATTCATTTCGTTTCAATAAACATTTTATGATAATATAATCAGTTAACAAAAGTCAGTTTTGTTGTCAAGATGTCAAGTTGTAAGTTAACAAAAGATTTAATAATTTGCATTTAAAATGAATTTCCTATAGCAGTCGTAGACTCGTAGTTTTACCAGATATAATAATAATTTAAAATTTTTTTTTTTTATACACTGAAATTTTATATTATTATATTATATTTTATATCTTTTCATATAAATATATTGTAATACATATTATACGTATTACAATGTTATGTTAAAAATTAAAATCTAATGTTGTCGTAATTACTATTGTACTAATTTAAATTTTAAACATAATATAATTATACTGGATAATTACGTTGAAGAACACACCACTTAAATTAAAAAAAAAAAAAATATATCTTCTAAAATATTGCTGCCCGGAGCTGGGGTTTCAAATGACCCCACATTCCACCTAATTACGTATTTAAAATGGATTATAGTAATTATTAAACTTAATATTAAATCAATAATAAATTAGGTTGTTTTATATTTATATGTATTGATATCATAATATATTATATAATGTACAATTTATTATTCATTAGTTACCTCTATAATTTTTTAGTTGTAATTTTAATTATTATTAAAATTATAATGATATTTAATAATGTTTTTTTACCAATAACAAATAATTAAATGAAAATTTATTTTCATAATGACGATATAACTATATATAATATATAATTATATAAACATACGCATAAATTTGTTTTCCTCTATTTTGTATGGCAAGTATGTAACAAGTATTCTTAATGGCACCGCATCTATTTCGGGTTCTGAAATAAAATTATTATAAATAAATTTATAATAATAAATTATAATTATATAATATATTATATAATTATATTATTATATTAAATAATAATTTATTTATTTTTATAATAATATATTTATTACTATAAAAATAAAATTTTTGAAATATATTGATTATAGATTTAAGTAAATATATTTATTTACTTAAAAATTTAAAACATTTTTAATAATAATTTTTAACAAATTTAATATATTTATTATTTTATAATTTATTTTTAAAATTGTATTGCATACATAATATAAAATATCTATGTGGATATTCATTTAAATTTTCAAATTATTAAATTACATATTTTTTTGAGTTATCATAATGTACGTATTAGAAACCAAAATTGCTGATGGTTTTATTTTTTGTAGGTTTTCTTTTGTGTACTCAAACATTTAAAAAATGATCTAAATAATGTCCCAAATAGATAATATTTTCTATCGATCTTCAAGGTTATACTATTCATGGTAAACATAAAGTCAAACATTCAAACGAAATTATAAAAACGATACATTCTTCTTTCACTTTTATAATTTAAAATTATGAAAATTAAAATTATGTATTATGCTATGGAGCGTAAACCAAACTGGTTCTTTTCAGTACCAATAAATAATACAGAGCGTTACTAGGCGTACAGTAGAAAGATATTATACTCCATCCTGGACACACTTTGCTTTGTGGGGGGGGAGGGTGGCTGAGCAGTTAACTATACCAGGCTAAGCCTCTACTAGTGGATGGATGTGTACGGGTGGTATGTTTACGTAACTTATGTGGAAGCACAAGTTAATGGGTAGGGTTTGAGTGATTGTTTGATGATTGGGGGTGGGTACGTTTTCCCAGGAGACAGATATGATTTAAATAGGAGTAAGAGGTTTTTCTTAGAACATTGTTTTGGTTTGAGACCTAATGGAATTTTGGATAGATTCAAAGTTTGAAGATTGAAGATTGAGTATGGTAAGTTTGGTTTTAGTAGTGGCTAGATTTGTTAAGTATGGGGTAAAGCATCATACGGAAACGGGTAGCCTTTTTTTTATGTCAGTGATGTGTTTTAAGATGGTGAGTTTGCGTCCAATTGTAACGCTAAAGTATTTAACGTGATTGGACCAGTCAATATACATATGATTGTCGATTTGTAACAGCTGCAGGTTTGTTGTGTTTGAATATCCGAAAAGAACGCATACAGTTTTTGTTGGGTTAATTTTGATACGTCAGCGGTGGAACTAGCAGTATGCTAAGTTTAGTTGGTATTGTAATTGTATGGTTGCACGTCTTGGGTTTTTGTCAGAAGTGTAGAACATTGTATCGTCGGCGAAAAGAGAGATGAGCTTTGGAAGTCGTCGGTAAGTCGTTTATATAGATAAGGTAAAGGGTTGGAGAGAGGCAGGATCCTTTAGGGACGCCCACACGAATATTTTCAACTTTTGCTATGAAAGTGCGATATGTGAGGAAAGATTTGATGATGGTGGTAATTTCAGGAGAGATATTGGCTAGTGATAATTTGTATAGAAGACCTTTGTACCACACGTGGTCAAAGGCTCTCTCTACATCAAGGAAAATAGAAGCGGTGTTTAAGTTGTTGTTGAAGTTTTGACTCAGTTGATGGGTTAGTTTGGTTAGTTGTGAAGTAGTAGAATATTCAGATCTAAAGGTAAATTGTTCAGAGCGGATTATTTTGTGAAGTTCTTTTTGTAGATGCGTGAATATTGGGCGTTCAAAATTTTGGACATAGAGGATAGCAGTGTGATAGGTCGGTAGTTTTCAGGAATTTTGTGGTCTTTGCCGGATTTGGGAACGGAAATTATGAGTGTTTTCTTCCAGGCAGTGGGAAAGTAGCAGATTCTGATGGAGGTATTTATAATATCTCTCAGGGACAGTAAAATATTGTTTGGAACGAATTTGAAAGCCGTGTTGGTGATGGGATCATCACCAGGGGTTTTCTTTTTGCGAAGGTTGCGTATAATGTTTTGGGTGGTGCCTGGGGTGGTGAAAAGGTTCGATTTGGTCGTGTTTAGGTTTAAAGTGATTGGTGATATACGGTAAATTTGGATATATCGGGAGCGGGGTTAGATTGGAATTAACGTTCGAGAGAGTCGGCTATCAACTCTGCTCGATCGTTGGCTGGAAATATTATTCCGTTTGGGCTTATCAGTGGGTGGGAGGCTGGTCTTTTGTGAAGAAAACACTTGTTTAGTTTGTAAATGGAGCCATCTGAGGGTCTAGATCTAGAGAATCGAGGTAAATGGTCGGATCTGTAAGTCAGAATCTGTGACGTACACGTCGTATCTGTACACGTATCAGTGGCGTTATATTAATAAATATATACCAATATTTTCTTTGTTCAGAGTAAAAATAAAAAGACATATCATAGGAAAAATAATACATTCTTGACTTCTCTCACAATCTAATATTAACTGATATTAATAAAATATAATATTATTTTTGTAAGCACTAAAAATTGAATAGTTATAATATTAATTTAAAAAAATGGATTAAATATTTACTTGAATAAGCCATAGAGATTATAACAAGTATTATTATTTCCTTAAATAACATTTTAATTTATAAAATAAAAAAAAAATATATAATATAAACTATATATGTATATAACTTTATATTGATTAACACTAAAGTATAATATAATAATTTATGCTTTTATAGTTTTCAATATTTTAAATTTATTTGAATTGCAATGTCCATAATTAAAATAATATATTTATAATACAAATATAAAAAGAATGTATGACGTAATAACTGAATAAAAATAATATAAATGTAATATATAGGTTATGACGTAGGGCTCGGAAACTAAAAAAGTATTAAATATGCATGCACTTAATCGCTTAAAAATTACAAATACGCCCTAAAAATTATTTGACACAAATATTTTTTAAAAACCAAAGTAATAAAAAAAATTCCGATTTTTAATTTTTTATCATAACTTAAAAAAAATAAAAAAATAATAATAATAAAAAAGATGAGCTGATACTCCTGCCGCACAGGATACAGGTGTGCGAATCATAGCGTTTAATTTTAATTACAATTTGTTTGCAATGATAAACCATTGCATTCGAAAAAACGATTCTGAGCGAAGTTCAGTCAGATTATAATTTTCGTTTGAACTAAAAATATCACTTAAAACAGCTATAAAAAAAATTGAGATTAGTGATTTTTCTAATATTTTAGTATGATGTTAAGTAATATGTAAGTATATTTCAGTAAAATTTTCAGACCCTAATACCAAAAATTGCCAATTTTATCAAACATTATATACATAAAAACGAGAATTTTACGAAATATTCAATGTCCAATATTTTGTAGAAAAATTAACATAACGGTTCCAAAATTTTACCACATATATAATAGCTATGTGAACACCCAAAAAATTTCTATTTTAAAAATTGTCCGAGTTATCGTGAAATATAGAAGTCAATTTCTTTATAATTCGTCAAAATTTCATTTTTCGTGAAAAATGCCGTTTTTTCGTCATTTTTTCGTCGTTTTTTCTACCGCTTAGAGTCAATTTTGAGAAATTCGAAAAATGACCTAAATAAAGTACCAACTACATCCACTTTGCTACCGGAAACATACCCTGTTCGTGAAAATCGGAACATTATTTTGGGTAGTATTTTTGTACATAGACATAAAAAAAAAAAAACAAAAAAAAATCACACATCATTGTAAAACCAATACATTCTTCGCTTCGCTCAGAGTCTAAAATGCACTTGTTTATTGTTTTTGTCAAATTATATCCATATACCTGATTTACATAATTACAAATTAGAAATAGTAACAAGTATTACCACCTTTTTAAATAAAATACATTAAAATGCATTAGATATAGTTTTGTTCCTACCTTCAAAAGTGCATGTTTCATTCGACCACAAAACTTTTTTTGATGTTTTCGAAATTGAAAGGTTGTTTTTAATGTCAAATGAAAATATGAAAAATATACGATACAAGAATAACTGAATATCTAGTTAGTTCTCTCAATATGAAATATATTTTTTTTTATTTACGAATTTTCATACTGAATCTTTACAAATTATAATGGGTGGACGTGTGGTTTAGTCGGCGTGACATTTACGAAAGCTACCGAGGTGTTAAACACCGAAGCCAAGGCATCGACAGCGGATGGGTGACCGCCGCTGCGATATACAACTTACTGCCTCGACTACTACCACTCCCCTATCAGGCATGGCAGAAACGTATAAGGTACCTAAAAAAAATTTTTCCAAATAGGCGTCCGAAGAGATCTCTGGGTCTAATATGCCATACGTAATAATAATAATAACAAATTATAATTATTTATAAAATATGCTCAGAAAAATTGTAAAATTAAGAAATATGCTCTAAAATCTAAAAATCACGAAATATGCAAAAATATTTGCTATAAACTTTTGATATGTTTTTTGTTGTGTCTTGGAAAAGCGCGCCGCCAGGATAAAATCCCATTAGGGGCAAATAATTATTGTTAGAACAAAGCGATTGAATTATTTATAAATACGAGTATAATTCATAAACATTACATAATATATATTATATATACATATAATATTATAATATAATATTACAATATAAATTCAACACTATACTCTTTACTTCTGTATCTTTTTCCACAGCAGTAATGCAGTATCCCTTCCCTTGTTTTTTTTTTAAATCGATTACTTATCATTTTGTTGAAATCATAATGTGATAGTGAATCACCATTCCCCAGATAGTATTTCCATAATGATAATATTTTATTTAAATCATATCATTATTAAAATAATATTAATATTTTAATAAATATTTATATGAATACAATTTATTAATTTTTAAGTATTATTCATAAATTAATGATCAATTGATGTTATATTATAATCATTTCGATAGAAATATTTATAAGGTGATAATTTTATTTGATTACAATTAAAATAATTTAATGTTATTTTAAAATTTTTAATAATTAAAGATTAAAAAGATTATAGGTAGGTAATAGAACAATAATTTGAAATAATTATTTATACCTATGTATTTTTAATTAAAACAATAATATATTAATTATTTATACTTAATATTATATTACATTCAAAATAACTAAATGACATTTGATATAGTATAATAAAATAGGAATTATTATATATTTATATAAAATAATTTATTTCAAACAAAATAATATCAGGGTATATCAGGAATCGTTCATTGTCGAACAATTAAAAATAATATGTCATGTGTCCATTATATTACGTCACTATTACGCTACACATATGTGTTATATGAATTTTAAATAACTAGAATAATAAAATCGATGGCAATTTTACAATACCTTATTATAATTTAATTATTTGAACAAAATGCGCGTTGTGTCGTTCAAAGATTTACAGATGCAGAATGCAGATGTATACGCACGTGTATGATTTCTCGTGTAATTTGTATATTATTTCGTAATATAACAGCTGGACGACGAAATATTTCGCCCTAAATCCATATACGTATCGCCATCAAAAATTTGAATGTCTATATTCGACCTTTGTACTCAACGAATTTCTGGAACCTTAATGCTTTTATCGGTTCCGGTTTTGGTACGGTTTTGTATAAAGTACAATAAAAGGTTTCGGTTCTGATTTAGGTTTTCTATAAGTGAATTTTAAAGTTTCGGTTCTGGTAACTGTTAATACCGGTTTTAAATGGTTCCTATTTTTATTACATAAAAAAAAAAAAAAAAATACAATATATAACCAAAAATATTTAAATTTTAAGAAATGTATGTATGTATTCTTTTGGATAGAAGTAGTTAAAAATACTTTTCCATACATTGTAGTTTATGAAGTTTAATTTTATAAGTTAGGTCACGCTGGCATCAGTAATTTGAAAAATGCACTTAAAACCGGTACCAAAATTTGTTATATAATTTGTACAAATTTGTAATCACAATTCCGAAATTTGTACACCCTCCCTAAGTGTAGTAAAGTCAATTTAAAATTTCGGATGCCAGCATGACGTCACGCTGGCATCCGCTTTTTTAATTTTCATCATACACACTCAAAACCGGTACCAAAATTTGTTATATAATTTGTACAAATTTATAATCACAATATTCTGAAATTTGTACACATATACGACATACATTATATAGGAATGTACATCGTACATGTACATTCTAGGTAATTTGTACAAATTTGTAATCACGAATTTTTGCTCAATGTAGTAAAATCAATTATTATGTTTCGTTACAAATTTGTATACCATTTTGAAACTATGAAAATAAGTACTTAAAAATTTATATTACGTAATGTAATACATTAGGTGCACCAGGTTCATCATAAATTGAATTTTATTTAAAGTATTTGTTTTATGTTCATTATATATTCATATTATACAAATTAATTTTTAATTATTTTAATAAAATAATTATTTTAATTACGAATTATTATTAATATGTAAATAGTTTAATTTCATTTCATTTTAGGAATTTCTATTAAAGTTGTAATTAAACAAACTAAATTATAAATATTTTTATGTAAATATTAATATTTATATATATATATGTCCCTGATTATTAAATTAAGTAGGTACATCTATAAATAATAATATTAAAATTTTATTTTTAAAAACTTATCTTGGTAATATTAAATAATGTTGAAATTATTTAGGCTGGTAGAAAACCAAAAGTAAATCCAGTGATTATTGATAAAGATATCTTCAAGAATATTAATTAAATAAAATCATTATAGGCAGTGGCGTAGCAAGGATTTTGACTAGGGGGTTAGCACTTTCATGTGATGGATATTTATGATCAAGAACACTAATACAATAATAATGATAATTGATAGTAAACTTTATAGTTTATTGTTTTTAGTATAACAGAAATGAAAATTTATATTGACCAATAGTTTAAAATTTTGGTGTTGAGTCACTTGTAGAATTTATTATTTTTAATTAAAAATAAATAAATCCAATATCTACAAAAAATTTGTTTTTATTTTAAGAAATACGCATTTCGAAGACAAAGTCTTTATCATCAATACTATAAACAACTACTGAGTCGTTCGATACATATCCATTCCCTTTATGTAGAAGGACTAAGTAGTGTTTAGCACTGATGATGAAGACTTTGTCTTCAAAATGCGTATTTGTCAAAATAAAAAAATTTTTTTGTAGATATTGGGTTTCTTTATTTTTAATTAAAAATTTAAAAATGTCCAATAGTTTATTATAAAAACAAAAAATGTAGATATACGTATATTGTATTCGTAGTTTCTTTTTAATTACCCCAATCATTAAGCTGCATTTTTCTAGGAGCATTTCTAGTAAACACTGATGACTGATATTATATCATTTTCAACATATAAATGCCAAATGGTGGCTAAATTCAACTACGATTATTAAAATGCGTTCATAGACTATTGGATCAAATAAAATTTGAATAATAATTTAATAGAAATTAGAAATAGTACCCAGTACCTACAACCTACACGGTTGTAGTTATTAGTATTTATTTAATTAAATACTTATAAGAATAATGACTAATTATTTTAGTTTGAACTTTAAACCATATATATTTAGTATTAGTTTTAACTTGTACATATATTAACAAATAATACGGCCAATGGGGAGGATTATATCCCCATAGCCCCCTAGCTACGTCACTAATTATAGGAAAATAAATTTATTGATTCATTTATGTATAAAAAATAAAAATAAAACTAAGATAAATTTAAAACCAGGGCGGAAATACGTAATCGTTATTGAATTAGAATCTAAACTTCAAACAATTATATTATCCATACTTCTATTGTAATGCTATTTTTAAATTTAATATTAGCGTCTGAATACGAGTATTAATTAATTATTTTCTATTTATATATTATAGATTTTTATGATATATCATTTATTATTAAAAACAATACGTAATTAAAATAATTAAAAATTAATTTGTATATACTATATGAATATATAATGAACATAAAATAAATATCTTAAACAAAATTCAATTTATGATGAACCTGGTGCACCTAATTTATTATTACGTAATTTAAATATTTAAGTATTTAATAGTTTTAAAATGTTATTACAAATTTGTGGCGTCAGGCTGGCATCCGAAACTTTAAATTGATTTTAGGGAGGGTGTACAATTTTCGGAATTGTGATTACAAATTTGTACAAATTATATAACAAATTTTGGTACCGGTTTTGAGTGTGTACGATGAAAATTGAAAAAGCGGACGTCACGCTGGCAATTATTTTCACTTGTCTACATTTTTTTTTTTTTTAATTATCTGTTCGTATGGAGATAGTATACATTTTAATGCCGAGAATATACAGATTAAACAGTTATTGTAAGAATGTACATTTCTGGATGACCTAATGTCATCGATTTCCAAAATTTTAAAATATTAATTGAGTGATTTAATCTTTTTTGGTCTAGATGATATGTTTTAAGTATTGTTATTATTGTTTAAGTTGATATTGAATTTTTTGAATTTGGTAAATTTAAATTAGAATTTGATTGGACAGCATTTTCTTTCTTTCTCAAAAAAATGTTTATACGATCCATATAATAGTATATTATAATAACTTGACAACTTGTTAATGGTAATGTAATGCACATGGGAGATTGAACAATTTAACTATCATGTATTTTTAATGAAATTGAAATTTATAAAATAAGCTGATACTCCTGCCGCATAGGATACAGGTGTGCGAATCATAGCGTTTAATTTTAATTAGAATTCGAATGCAATGATAAACCATTGCATTCGAAAAAAACGATTCTGAGCAAAGTTCAGTCAAATTATAATTTTGTTTGAACTATAAATATCAACTTAAATCAGCTATAAAAAAAAATTGAGAATAGGGATTTTTCTAATATTTTAGTATGATTTTATGTGATATGTAAGCATACTTCAGTAAAATTGTAAGACCTTAATACCATAAATTGCCAATTTTATCAATCATTATATATTTATATACATAAAAACGAGAATTTTATGAAATATTCAAAGTCCTATATTTTGTAGAAAAATTTACGTAACGGTTCCAAAATTTTACCACATATATATAGCTATGTGAACACCCAAAAAAATTTTCAAGTCACTAACTTAAAAATTGCTTGAGTTATCGTGAAATATTAAAATCGAATTCGTCGAATTTTCAGTTTTCGTAAAAAATGCCGTTTTTTCGTTGTTTTTTCTACCACTCAGGGTCAATTTTGAGAAATTCGAAAAATGACCTAAATAAAGTACCAAGAACATCCACGTTCCTACCAGAAACATATGCTATTCGTGAAAATCGGAGCATTATTTCGGGTCGTAATTTTGTTTTCAGACATAAAAAAAAAAAAAAAACATCATTGTAAAACGCTTAGCTTCGCTTAGAATCTAAAATTACTTATCACGCATTCAAGCGTGAAAATTTAATTCCTTATTTGTATTTTATAGTGTAACCCCATGATTATTTATAAATTTATAATATATAAAAATAGATAATTCTTAATAACCCATTCTAGTATACATCGGAAATAATACCGGTACTATAAAATCACAATTATATTTGTAATAAATTATCTATAAATATAATAGTATGATAATAATAAAACATATTACAGTATAATTAAACATTTTAAAATATACAGGACCATCATGCCCACATGTTAAAATGGTTAAATTTAAAATGGTACACAATATTATATTATTCAGGGCTTGAAACCGGAATCAATAATTTCGGTTTTGATTAAGATTCGGATTATCGGTTATCAAATTTATTGGTTTTAATTACAATTTTGAAAATTGATTTTCCAAATATTGGATTTTAATTACAATTTTTTAAATTGTTTTTCTAATTTATCGGTTTCAAATACAATTTTGATTATCGATTTTTGAGTTTTTCGGTTTTAATTTTAATTTTAGATTTTCAAGTTTTCGGTTTTTAATTTGGTTTTTTGATTATTTAAATTATAATTAATATATTGCGAACACAATATTACCACGTGAAGATGAAGTGTAATACAAATTAAAAATTATAAGCAAATACACGATAATCGTTTATAGTATTTGTTGTAAGGTTAACTCGGGTTTTTCTTATAAAAACGAAATCGACTGGCGAGTGGCGACTGCATCGACGATCGACGGAGACTAATCACAAGTTACCTACATTATTAGTTTCTTACTATTTTATATACTTACTTCATAATACAAAAAGCCCGATGCACACATGGGGTTTTTCCGCAGGAAAACACGGGCGTGTGCACCAGAAATATAATAATGCGTTCGTAATTTCATATATATAGTAATCAATTGATTATAGAATCTATCTTTAGTAAATGTAATACATAATATGACAATATATCACACTAATGTCACATTTCCCATTACCCATACGTCCCATACTAATAAATAAATATTTATAGTTCCTACATAACGTCATTATGTAACATAAACAACGTTGAATTTTAAGTTTTAATATTATGCTGGTATTATTAAAATTGTTAAAAATTATATTTTATTGTCTTCTGGGACGGTTATTTCATGTACCTAGAAATTTATTAATACTAAATATAATTATTATTCGTTCTTGGCTGTTGACATACAACAAAAACAGGAAATCATTAGGTACATTACTGATAATTTTAGAAAAAAAATAAATATCCATTTCCATTATATTATTATAAAATATTATTTTATATTAATATTAATTTATTTTATAGTTTCACTTTCAATTTTAATTTGCTTTATTATTTTTTTCTGATTATGATATTGAATATTGGTATTTGTATAAAATGATTATAATTTTGATATTGAATATCGATTACAATTTTTATCGTTTCTGTTTTGAATTTTAAAAACCCAATTTGATTTTTTAGGTTTTTGTTACCTAATGATTTTGATTATAATTGGAAATTTTTACGATTTTAACCGGTATTTAAAATCGATTTCGATACCGGTTTCAAGCCCTGATATTATTATTTCCCATAATATCGATTTTCTGCGACCATTTATAAGTAATACAATTTATTACATTTCAAATACAAATTTAATTAAAAAAGCTATTTTTAAAACTGTAAAAAACCGATAATATCATTAGTTGAAAATAACGGTTTCTGTTCGGTTTCGGTTCCTGAAAAAAATTATAATCGTACAACAGTTTAAATATGGTTTCGGTACTAAGATTTTTAAAGGGTTTCGGTTCCGAGAACCGGTTCTTTTCGGTACAGTTCCAGTCCCTGATTTCAATACGACTACCTTGGACTTGGACATCACAATCGTGAAGTCTATATTATTTAGGTGTAGGAATATTATTTTTGAAGTCAGCTAATGTCGATAGGTACATAGTTTATTGTTGTAATAATAGGCGCGTATATTACACAGATATTAGCACAGATATAACATTAAACCAGATGGTCGACGCTCAACTAATATCATTAAGAATTTTAAGGTGATAATACATAAAAGTTATAAAAATACAAGATGAACAAAATAAATAATAATAAAAAAATAAAACGTTCCGTATTACAACATAATTAAATAGGTTAGCAGGTACAATCACTAATTATCGCAACGGTCGTCGGACACCGTACACACCGTCCTCACTCGACGGACCACACACTACTCACTAAAATAAAGGTCGTCACCTAACTCGCGTCACGCCACCTAGTAGAGTTAACACAATTAGCACCTATATAGTATATACTTATTTATTTAAATTTATTAGTTATAATTTTAATATTTCAAAATACGTTAATATTTACCTATAAGTTATATAATATAATATATTGTATTTGTTCATTTATGAAATAACTCATTGAAAAAAATAAAAATAGGGAAATTACTAATTAATAAATAATAAGTAATTTTAACGTTAATAAATAAAAGATATTATTCATGTCAATAATTTATTAGCAAGTTCATATCAGACAGTACAACACTAATACGTATCATAATATATTATACTTGCAATAATAATTATTCACAAATGGAAGAATATCTTAAAAATCACATGTATTATTATAAATATTACATTTACATGCAAATTCTTTTTCATAATTTTTGATAATTAAACTTTTTTCTTCCTTATAATTTAAACCTTTTAAAACAAACCAATATAATTTGATAATTGAAATTCTTCATTAACTTCTCACCCTTAAACATTGAATCATCAAAAATTTGAATTATATATTACTGTAATACTGTAACAACTTGGTTTGTCACACAAACTAAAAGATGATTTTATAATTCTCAATTGATTAATTTAAATTTATATTGCATTTGCATATATTTACCCGAATGAAAAATATGTATATGCTTGTGCTACTACTTATACTTAATAATCATTATTTGTTATAAAACTCTATTAAATATAGTATTTCCAGATAACCAAAAATCAGAGTGAATTAATACATTAGGATAAAAGAATGTATTTTACAAGCAAGATAAATGTATAAAATACAATTACATTGAAGATATTTTGTATAATATGTACATTAAAAAAAACTAATTAATAAGTGAGTGTTCTGTTTTCAGCGTATAAGATCAACACCTTTAAATTCTCTGGTGAACTTAATAGCAACAACGAAAAACGTTAAGCTCTTGACAATATTCCTATAATTCATTAACAAAATATTATAAATAATTTCACCACATAAAATATAAAAATTACCATATATCTTCATCTTGATAAATTAGTTTCACTTTTTCAATTGTAGTTCGAGGTTTTGCTTTGACAGCAGGTCCAGGTCTTCCGATAGTTCCAAACATTTTCTATTTTAATTTATTTACAAACACAAAATTAAATTTAAATTAAAAATTGATTGGTAAATATAATTGAATCAATTATTGACTAATAATTAACTCCTTTAAAAATTTTTGAAATAAACTGAAGTATTTTTTTTTTATAGGTATATAGAATGTAGATGAACTTAAAAATCAAAAATATGAAATGCGAATCGTGATTCGTGATAATAATTATCTAATCTACGATTCTAATATCCACGAGGAAAACTAGTTTATATACAACCATGGTTATTAAAGCAACAGTATTACAGTATAGCAAACAAAACTATATTTTATTGTGAGTGGTAACCATGGTTCCTTTTAGATTACACCAAACTGCGCGGCCCTCCGAATTGTATTATGTATAATACTAGCTGTCCTTGGATACAGGTTCGCGTGAAAAGCTTTACCACCACCAAAGCTGCCAGTGGAATACTGGTGAGGGTGAAAAGCTTTACCACCACCATAGCTTTTCCGCTACCATAGTGTTCGGGTACATACTACATTGATCCCGGCGGAAGTAGATCTTTATCGGATATAATGATTAAAGTATTTTA
>JAIUCT010000020.1:4155779-4246721 GCA_021307375.1 Tetraneura akinire | reverse complement strand
GATCTTTATCGGATATAATGATTAAAGTATTTTATCCGCCTCCGGCGGATTGAAGGGCGTTCGCAATCTAGTGGTCCTATTTACACTCTCTTCGGGTGAACAGTCTTTGACCGATCACGGTAGTCCTACCACGCGGAGTACGGCTTCGGCGCACTCACTTACCCCGGTCGGGTTTCAGTGGAATACAGAAAATTCGCGTGAAAAGTTTTACCACCACCATAGCCGACAGTGTAATACCGGTAGCACCCGTACTATATTTTTTAATCATAACAACGTATGGGTTCGAACAATTATCGTTTATAATATAAGCCAACGACCACGATTTGTATATAAATCATACGTATAATTGTACAGAGTCGAGAATCGATACGTAGAAATATAATCGGTGACATATCGATATAGTGTATAACAATTAATATAAGTATTTAGATACGGTCAAAAAAAAAACGGACTATATAATATCAAGGGTATAATAAATTAAAATAGGGTTAAATTAAAATATAAGTATTTTAATGTAAAAAAAAAATAATAACTCGTAATAATATATATTATTATTTATTACGGTCGAAATCGGGCGGCGATAATACAATTCCGTCGGTAATACGGTCGCGTAACGGGCATACGCGGACGGTTCGGACATCGGACGACCGGCGCTTAATGCGCACGCGCGTATATGAGTGCGCCGGAAGATTAACGAAAAAAAAAATTAATGCAAAAAACCGAACGCGCGCCGCCGCCGACGGATCGGGACTCGAACCCGGTCAGGTCGGGTAACCGAGCCGGGTGCGGCGGCCGTGTTATCTGCCGTAAGAAAACCTACCTAACCGGTCCCTAAACTAACGCCTAATTCCTACCTATCGAGTGCGCCACGGTGGCTGCTTGAATAATCGTCGAAAATCGGTATATTTAAAGTGTTTCGCGATATCGAAAAATTCTCGAATTACGGCGAAATATCGGGCGTAACGGTCGGAAACCCGACTATGAAGGGTCAGGATACCGTTTTCGACGTTTATCGAATGAAAAATAAACGAAAAATAGCGATCGGGCCGCGAAAAACGACTCCGTTACGGTACCTACGGCGAACGACGGCGGCGCGAAATGTACGAACGGAAAAAAATTAATTTGGACCGAGAACTTCGGGAAAAGGGTATTAACGAATTTTAAACGCGAAAAAACTACCGTCACATAGGGATAAAGGGATAAAAAAGACGGGTGAAAACGTAAAATATCACGTCGAATATTATTACGGCGCGAAATTTTTGATCGGTAGCGAGAGAGAGGTAGGCGTTTATGGGTTTTCGGGAGCGGCGAGCGCAAGGTAGGCTCGTCGGTCGGACGACGGACGGCCCGTTATCACGAATAGAAGGAAACCCGGCCATGGAAAAACTAAGGGAACAGTTAAAAAAGGCGATTTAAAAAAAGGTTTCTGGTAAAAAATTACGAAACCGATTTTAATAGAAGGAAAATAAAAAGTTGACCGCGAAATGTGCTAATTTCGAAGACGTACGACTCGCCCGAGAATTTATATAAGAAAAATAAGAAAAAAACGATTGGAAGAAAAGAAAACTGATAACTTTTATTTTATAATAGTAGATTAAAATTATCGTTATTTATGACTTAGTCGAAGATTACAATATTTAGCCATATAAGAATTATATATGTATACATGCTAGAGATAATAGTGATATTGCACTAGGTTAACTGCATTTAGCATTAATTATAGAATATTATTAAATATTTTTAAATTTAGTTTCGTTGCTATCAATTCAATAAAAATCGTATTATAAATTATTATTTTCTTATCCACTTAATAACCTTTTGTGATTTATTGTTTCCTTATAAATTGAATGAGCATTTTATTGCACGTTAGTACGTGACACAGTATGCTGTGCACATGTATTTTTTCTTTTATGAAATAAATTTCAAATAAATTGACAATTATTGTTTTTGGATTTTATATATACTAACTAATAATAATTATGAGTATTATCAAAATATGTAATGGAATGTACTCGTATGTATACAGTGCCGCAACTAGGTATATGCGTATATGTCGAGGGATGCAAGCACATTATATACGGTCCATACATCATGCATAAAAATTGTAGTAGGTAACTGTTTAACTTTAACTCCTTAAACAATGGCTAGTTCATAGTTTATTATTTATCATACTATATAAGACAATTTTTATATTTATGCTTAAAATCAGAATTATATAATTTTAAAGTATTTAGTTAATTTTTAGGTAAGTAAAATATTAATATTTATTCATCATTTATACTGTATAATTTATAAAAGTAATTAGAAATACATTTATAAATTATAATTAATAAAAATAAAAATATTTATGTTTTGTTTAAAATATAATATATACATTTAATCTTTATTATATTTTTCTAGCATTTTTATATTTTATCTTTATATTTTACATTATACGTATATAATATATAAAAATTATGTTTTTTTCTACCTAATTATACATACACACACGGCATACATATAATATCATAATTAATAAATTATTAACAATACAAATAATGACACTTTTCAATTTTTGTTAATTCAAAAAATTTAAAAAAAATATATATATAAATATTATAATATAATAGTATTTAAATGTATTGGTCTTATTGTTATATGTTAAATGTTTACAAAGTACCTGTAATAAATAGTTAGTAAAAATTGTACTCTAAATTGTCTTGAGCACAATTTATAATCTTTTCTTGTTATCAGTTACAATTTTTATTAGTCTATATAAATTATTACCTACTTATTATAATAGTATAATAAACGTTAAACTTAAACATGAAAATCTCTAAAAATAAATACTTATTTAATTATATTGTGTTTACAGTATATTTTAATATAATAAAGTGTTATTGGTCACCATATATAATTTTTGGATAAGCATTAATAAATTCAATTATATTAGATACAATGTATTCTGAAGCTAAACGGCGATGTATCAGTCTATTAATTTTATCACCAAATGTAAATTCATTATAAGAACTTAAATATTTATAATGTAGTGTTTCAAAATTGATTGATATCCAATTGTACGGTTTGCAATCTGAAAAAATGAAAACTCTAATTAGAGTTATAATAATAAAATAGGATTAAATATATATAATATAAATATAGGTATTACATATTAAGTAGTAACGTAAATATTTTTGAATAGACTAAAATTTGTAAGGGAATACATATAAAATAAATATTTTATAATATTATTTAGTTTAATGTTATAAATTGTAAAATAATAAAAAACATTTAATATTTTAATATTAATTTACACTGGGAACGCCCGTAGAATTAATATTATGATTATCAATTACGTTGTAAAACCTAACATATTGTACATTTTGTAGGTTAATTGTTCATTAACTATAGGTACCTATCATAGTATCTAATGTTACATATAAATTATTATAAAAATATTGAAATTAAGTAAAATTATACGTTTAAAATATTATTAAAATGAAGTATACAAACGTCGACATAGTGAATTGAAAAGAGGATCATCACCTGAAAACAAATATTATTATTGTATACCTACATATTATATTTTATAATGGGTTATTAGTTATAGATAGGTAGTTAATTAATAATACAGACGAATAGACGTGCAATTAAAATCAAATTGACTTATTAAGAGCCTCAGTTAGTCAGTTACCAATTATTGAATTTACAATTCAATATAATATATGCTATATACAGTGTCCTCTAACACCTATAACAATTTTTACAGCACACTGTAAAGCAGTTTCATCATATTATCATCTCCTGAAAATGAATCTTTTGATATTGCAACTGTACTAGTTTCTATTTGTATTTCCTTACCTATTGGATATTATTTATTTTATTTTCACAAAAAAGGGACTAGCCCAAGAATAAAATGACATCAGTATAAAAAAAATTAAAATATTTACAACAAAATAGAATATAGAATAGTTAATAGACTAAATTAACAAAAGAACCGAAACTTGGACTATGGCATAGTAAAAGAGGAGTCAAAATTATAAATTATCATTAAACGAGTTATTGGGGAGTTTAGTTGATAACTGGTGGTGGAAAATGGAATTAGAAAAGGAAACTTCGATCGTCTGTTACGAGCAGGAACTTTAATATTTATATTATATAATTATTGTATAATAGGTATAAGTACAAATAAATAAATAATAATATAGCATTTATTATAGCAAGTCTTGAAAAAATGAAAAAAAAAATACTATTATTATTATTATATTATTAATATTAACATATAATTTATATACTTTAATAAAATGTATTGGAAATATTGGCCCATAGAATAATTATAACCAATATTGCTATAATAGTAACATTGTTACTTTTGATTTGATTTTCACAATGTTTTATAGAACACAATACATCAATATTTTAATGAAATTTATAGAAAAATAATAAAATATAAAAATATTATTTACATATTGTCTCAATATGTTATTTGAAAATATTGATAAGAACATATAAATAAAATATTTTCAAAATATCAATATGTTATAATTGCTATCTGGGAAATATAAAATATTGAAATATAAATAATATTATAATACAAAATACAATTATATCAATTAATGTGTATTGTTAAGTCCAATGTACTATAGGTGCACATTAGGTGTGAAATTTAGGTAGGTATGTTAAATTTTTTTAATTAGATCCACGGAGGCAATATTCCATTATTCCTACATCTATATTATTTATAATAAAAATAGACTTTATGTTTTTAAAATATAACAAAATTATAATGTAGGTAATTATATTAATAAACATTAAACAATCAATATTGGGAGTACTTATGTGAAATGGGAGAGTGCTAAACACATCCAACCAACCACCAATGCACATTGCGCACGCTTATATCTACAATGTACAATAATTATAATATAGATTTAATTTTAAATCTTCATCGACACATACGTGATAATTTGTTTATATCCGAAATATGATCTGCAACATAATTTAACATTTTCAATTGTTAAAAATATTACATAATATTATTTATTATTAATTGTTTTTTTAATGCATAGTATTGTGTAATAATTAGAAATTAAACTGATAAATTTCATATTTTAGTTGTAAGTTGGACTATAAATATTTTATAAAATTATTAAAATTGAAAGTCATACACTGGGTATCAATTAGTAAATATTTCAAGTCTGAAATAAAAAAAATAACTTTAAATTATTATGTATCATTAATTATACAAATACGGATACTTTTAAATTCTGAGCGATTCGAAGAATGGTATTAGTTATTTGATTTACAATGATGTGTGTTTTATGTCTGAAGACATTTTTACTACACGAAATAATGCTCCGATTTTCACGAATAGGAAATGTTTCCGGTTGAAAAGTGGATGTAGTTGGTACTTTATTTCTTAAAATAGAAAAAAAAAATTAAGAATTTCTCAAAATTGACCCTATGCGATATAAAAATGACCGAAAAATGAAAAACGGCAAAAAACTGAAATTTTGACGAATTCGATTTTAATATTTCACGATAACTTAGACAATTTTGAAATTAGAGACTAGAAAGTTTTTTTGCTTGTTCTTGTTCATATACCTAGATGTGGTAAAATTTTGGAACAATTATGTTAATTTTTTTCAAAATATAGAACTTTGAATATTTCCTAAAATTCACGTTTTTTTTTTTAACTATAATAATGTTTGATAAAAATGATAATTTTGGGTTTTAAAGTCTGAAAATTTTACTGAAATACTGAAGTATACTCACATGTCACATATTACATAATATGTGAGTAATATATAATATCTGATATTATCAATATCAAAATATTAGAAAAATCCCAAGTCTCATTTTTTTTTTTTATAGCTTTTTAAAGTTGATATTTTTAGTTCAAACGAAAATCTTAAAATCTTAAAATTTTCAAATCATGATCGATCATTCGGAAAATTTTCGTTTTTTAACTGTTGTAACTTTGTAAGAGTTTGCACTCTTACTTATTGTCACTATCTAAGTATATTTTTACTAATTTAACTATTATAATTTATAGTACTCGTATTCTGTATTTTGGATTGCATATTACTATAATATTGTTATAATTGTTAATTCAATAATATATACCTAATATATATATATTTTTATATGTATACATTGAGGTTATTACTAGTCTTGGTATATTTAGTCAAAATTATTTAGATTATATTGTGTCAAATTATTTAAATCTTAAATTTATGTAAATATGTACCTATATTGTTTTTTAAAAACAAAAAAATGTTATTTCAACTATTTTTGTATATTTATTAAATTAATAATAACGTTATATATAATATAATCACGTACAATAATATTCTTTAATTGACATGTTATCTAAAAAACATAAAATGTTATGAATTATAATAATTTTACAAAGTAATAAATTTATGTTAGTAGGAAACTAGGTAACATTATATAACATGGGTGTGTTCAATACCAGATGGAGAATTTGAGATATTTTGTAATAAATTACAAATTATGTTTGTTATAATTATTTTATAGAGCTATAATTTCTATAATTGTTTTTATCATTGTACAACGGATGAATAGGTTAGTTAAAGTTGAACAAATATTGTTAATCGTTAATATACACCTAACCATTTACCAAAACTTTAATCACGTTTCTAAATCAGTTTATAGTTTCGAATTAAAATGATATCGATTTATCTGTAATATATTCTATGGACGACATACTGGTAAATGAAGCAGTTATTCCAGATTCAACATCCAAATTTCAATTTAGCAATGAACATATAGGTACTTGAACATTATAGAAGCTAACATATTAATAATATAATATTGTTGAATAATTTGGTGAAAAAACTTTGTTATTATTTTAATCTTTATCCACTCTATAATTCATAAGTTGATAATTTAAGAAATATATACTATAACTATAATATTATATACCTACTTGAAATGTAATTCCATGCATAATATTCTGAAAACAATTTTATAATAATTTATAAATGTATCAAATATAAATTAAACTTATTGTAAAATATTATAATGAATATAGTAAACAATACATTTCTATTATAATATAAAAGTACCTATGTAAAGAGAATATGATTCAAATTTCTACTATGATTGTCTATATTTAGATATCAATATTTTATATTTTCTGACTTACATATTTTAATCGTGTGAATAACAATAATAATAAAGAAGAGCTGATATTACTGTGGAAGGGATATAGATGTAAAGAGGATAGTGTTGAATTTTGATTAAAATTTGAAAATAATGATAAATCATAATATATTAATTAAAAAATTTACATGTTTAATAAAAAAAATTAAAAATTTATTGATACTCATTTACATTTAGATTTCAATGCGAGATTCTAAGTTTTATCATATATTTTAAGTAGGTAATTATATAAACACCTAATTAAATTTTCAAGTATTTAAGGTCAATGTCAATAAATTCCTAAATGAGTTCCCTAAATGCACATATCACACAGAAATTTGTTCATAATAGTTTTTTGGAATGCGATGGTTTATCAATAAAATAATATTGTAAAAATATTGAGAAATAACAAGAAGAATGTTTTATATGGATTCTTAAATATTTGTTTACACTGAAACTATTAACTATAATCAGTTAAAAAAAAATTGAGAAAGGGACTTTTCTCATTTTTATTTTGGTCATACGTTAAGATAAATGTAAATATACTTCAGTAATATTTTCAGACTTAAACCAAAAATTGCCATATTTATTAAATATTATTTATAAAATATTGATAAATAATATCATAATATTTCAATTTTCTAAAAATTTCAATTTTAAAGAGCTATAAAAAAAATGTATAGGTACTTGTGATTTTTCTAGTATTTTGAACTTTTAAATGTAGTAGAGCTCTAATAAAATGTTCAGACTTTAAGGCTCAAAATTGCTAATTCTATCAAATATAGAGATAAAAATGAGAATTTTTGATATAATTTTGAAACAGTTAAGTACTTTGATTTTTAAATCTAAGATAATTAAAAATTTATCAAATATATAAAATTTAATATTAATTATTATAACTTATAATTAAGACTTATATGTATTATGTATATCTAAATGAAAATAAAAATAAATTCATAAAAATTGAATGTGATTAATAATCATTGTATTTAAATTTAAATTACAATATATCATATTATACCATTATAATTATCTTTTTCTTCATCTCGTCATATATTACATTGGAAAACATTATGTTATTAATTTATTATTAAAATACAATAATATACTTTTTTGTTCTAAAGTTATTGACATCAATTGATGAAGTATTTTAACAGATTGTTATAACACATCTCTTATTCTTAATAGGTATCTACAAGTTTATGTATTAATTTATATATAATTATAATATATCACTAAGTTTAATAGTTTTATAATAATAAATGTTGTTTAACCTGTATCGGGTGCTTTACTATATTCTGTAATAGAAAAATATAATAAAGTAATAATTCAGTATATTGTACAAAGTATAATTATAAGTAATAGAATTTAAAATAGTTATTTAATATTTTCAATATATTCAAAAATATCTGGAAAGAACTATTTATATGAATAATAATATGTAAACGGAAAAGTTGCTACTGTTGTGAGAGGGTTACAAGTATAAAGAGGATAATGTTGAATTTTGATGAAAATTCGTATGCAATAATAAATCATTACATCCGAGAAAAAGATTTTGAGCGAAGTTCATCAGATAATATAATTATGTATTTGTATTCATTAAACATTTTTTACATTATTATGGTTTCTACACTCAATATAAATGCCTATAAAACATCTTAATGAGTTACCTAAATACCATTTATGATTGCATTTAAATTTTAATAAAAATTCAGCACTATCCTCCAGAGCCGTAGCGTGGTACTTTCGCGCTTTTGGCAATTCAATAAGTTTGAGCTCCTGTAGTTTACGTCTATATTATAATCATAGGTGGTGATCGGTGAGGAGGTGTAAAGTACATAACCTAATACCATAGATTAGGTACCGAATATGTATTATATAATCAATGCTAATACGTTGTTCATGTTGTAATAAGGTTACTTTATATTTCTTATATTATACTCTATACACATATCGTATATAATAATATAATTGTATGTAAATATATTTTTTCAAAATTTTGTTTTTGCGCCCCCATTTGTTTGCGCTCCTGGCCTGGGCCCGTCTCGCTAAGTAGCCTTTGCTACGGCTCTACTATCCTCTTTACACCTGTAACACCATTCCTTAGCTGTACGCAAATCTATTTCTTTTATAATTTTAACCACTATATAAAAATTTAAATGGTAAATATAATGTTCCCAATTACTTGGAACTAAGTTAAGTTATATGTATTTGAGCTTAAATAAAATATATACAATTTTTCAAAACTTTTTGTTATTTTATTTAACATTATTCTAAAATAAGTAAATTTTGTATAAATACTTAAAATATCAACTTTACACAACTATAAAAGAAATCGAGACATGACATTTTTCTAATATTTTAGTATCATGTTAAGCAACGTGTATGTATACTTCAATAAATTTTTCAGATCCTAAAACTTAAAATTGCTAATTTTATCAAACATAATATAAATAAAAACGAGAATTTTATGAAATATTCAAAGTTCTATATTTTGTAGAAGAATTAACGTAAGATTTCTAAAATTTTATCACATATATATTAGTACCTATGTAAAAATCGAAAAAAATATCTAGTCTATAATTTCAATATTGCCTGAGTTATCGTAAACACATACGATTAAAAGTGATTTCGTCAAAATTTCAGTTTTCGTGAAAAATGCCGTGTATTTGTTATTTCTTGATAGTTTTTCCTATCGCATAAGGTCGATTTTGAGAAAAATTCGAAAAATGCCTTTAATATAGTATCAACTAGACAATATTCTAAACCTTTATCGTATGCTATATGTAAAAATTGGAACATTATTTTCGTTCGAAAAAGTGTCTACATACAAACATTAAAAAAAAATTAGGTGTGGTCAAATAATCGATATAAAAATCCATAGGATAAACGAGAACAATTGAAGCTGATTTTGTAAAAGTTTGAATTTATTTTTATATATTTTTTAGTGAAGTTAATATTAGATATATATTTACAACAAAATAAAATTAATACATTATTATTTTTTTTTTTAATTATTAGATTTTCTAAAAAAATAAAATTAGCTCAGTGCGTAAATCTTTATTAAAAACGTTTGGGCGCTCATTCTATAAATGGATAATTATTATTATCAATATATTGGTATTATGTATTTATAATAATACATAACATATGATATTGGAGAAAATATATACAAAAATATGTATTTTAATATAATATACGTATCTATGAACTATGACCATATAATTTTTCGAGATGTAATATTTCTAAATCTTTATAATTTTCTTAAGTAGGTGTTATCAAAATTTCAATTGAATTTTTAAATAATATAGCCTATACCTATTAAATTAAATTAATAAATTAAATAATTTATTATGCATTTAATTACCGATAATAAATTTTTTAAAGTATTCACAGAATTTTATGTGATAATGTAGCATTTTATTCATATATGTAACTGCTGTACGTCCTGAAATAAATTTAAAATTCTATAATAATATTATCTTATAATATAATGATAAATTGATAATATCTTATTGTATTATTTGTACAAATTTAATACATTGAATAAATAAATAAAATAAATAAATTTACACATCAGTTTTTTGTTATTTGTAAGAAATAGTGTGCAAACTATTTAACTATTGTGGTGCTAAAGAGAAATCATATATTTTAAAGATAATATACATAGGTATATTAAACATTTAACATAAAAGGAATATTATTATTGTAAGAATTTTAAGAACAATTTTTGTTACTATTCTTAAGACATATTTTTTGTATATACATTTTATTTTTATATTGGGGTGTACGGAAAGAACCTCTACGTGGTACACCCTAGACAACGATTAAGTGATACTATCACTAAACGGCTAATATTCCACAACAGGACACATGTCGTATAGACCATATTTACATTTCATGTAAAATGGCCCATGGTGGCTTTATTAAAAAAAAAAGAGGTTTAGATAAAAATATATAAAAAAAAAAAAAAAAAAAGGGAAAAAAGTGGCAATCATATTGTTATAATTTTCTGTAAATGATTAATTTATATGATGATAAATTCGAATTTATTATACTTACCATATGTCTGTATAATGTTAGATATTTTATGTGCTAATTCATATATTTCTATGTATTCTTTGAAAATAATTTTTAGATAATTTTTTTGATTTTCCACTCCAGTATCACTAATGCCTATAAAATTATTATATACCTATATTATTATTATAATTATATGATTTAAAATATATATAAACAAAAATACAAAATCAAATATGAGATATGAGTATTTAAATTATTTAATAATATATTTGGTATAGGTATAAATATAGATATAATAATATTATTTATTAATATAATAATTTTTATGATTTTTGTCGTTTTATATTTATATTATCATTATAAGTTTAAGAATTTTTCATGTTTTATAATATTTTATATTGTTATTATACGAGTACATTGAAATATAATTAATACATTTTTTTTCTTTTTTTTTTAAGAAACATAGACACGGGTGGGAATCCATTGGCATGCACCAAGAGTCAACAAAAGACAGGACATTTTGAATGGTGCAGGTTAGTTGTTTTTTTCAAAACGTATAGTACTTATCGCGCCAGTGGCACGCAGCTGTGATTATGAATTGTGATAGGTCAAATATTGAGGTCCACTGGTTTTTAGAAAACCGCACGTTCTCGTGACCGCGACTATAGCATATCCATTTGTTTTTTCATGATAGTAGTTATCTAATTTAAAATTTATAAAGTTATTATATTTCACTCGATCCGACTATATGGAAAAGTGAAAAATTTCCTAACTTTTAAAACAAATTAACAATTAATAATTATTGTATGATACTTAAGAATCGTAATTTTATCTCTTAAATAACTATATAACATTTATGATTTTTCGTTATATAATTTAGTTCTTAAATTTAAAAATTAAATTTGATAGTGACCGCTTGTCCCACATTTCTTTATGATATTATGTTTAATTATTATATCAACTAATTGAAAAAATAATTATTCATTTTAATATAATTAAAAAAATTAAAATAAAAACCCTATTTTAATTTTTTTTTAATTGTAGTACTAATTATGGTGTTTTGGTGTTTATTTTCAGTTGAGTTATGGGTTGGTTGTTTTAATATGTTATTAATTTTATTACTAAATTACTTACTATTTACTTCTACAATAGTTTGAATAAAATAAGAATATATACAAATTAAGTTTTCAAAATGCCCAAATAATAATTTTATTGTGATATGCGTTCCTTTATCTAATAAATAATTTAAGTCATTGATATCTAAAAATAATGTAATTTATTGTTATTTTATTACTAATATTAAATACGTAATTAATATGGGAATACTATAATCTTATTATTATTAAATAGAGAGCTTAATAATAAATATTCATTGGAATGATATACAATATTAATTTATAAGTATCTCTAGACTTTCGCTGTATTTTTTATTGTACTTGAATGTATATAGCAAGTAAAATTAAAAAATTATGGGAAGAGGTACTGATGTGGAATGGATACAGATGCAATGATAAATCATTACATTCAAAAAACGATTCTGAGCGATGTTCATCAGATAATATATGTACCGATTAAATTTTTTTCATTTATCAGTGTCTTCGTTCAATATAAATACATTTACTGAAATTTCAATTTTAAACACCTATAAAAAAATTGAGTCTTGAGATTTTCCTAATATTTTAGAAATTCGTTGATATATGTCAGTATGTTTCAACCAAATTTTCAAATTTTTTAGCTTTTCTATTAATTTTATTATAAAAGTATTGAGAAATAATAAGAAGAATATTCGTATGGATTCTAAGGTTTTAGTTTAAACTAAAAATATTAACTTTAAACAACTATAAAATAAATATGTACTTGACATTTTTCTAATATTTTAATATGAAGTTAAGTAATATATAATTATACTTCAATAAAATTTTCAGACCTTAAAACACAAAACTGCCAATTTTATCAAATATTATACACATAAAAACAAGAATTTTATCAAATATTCAAATTCCTATATTTTGTAGAAAAATTAATCTAACAGTTCCAAAATTTTATCACATATATAAAGTATTCATGTGAATACCCAATAAAATTTTCAAGTCTCTAACATCAAAATTGCCCTAGTTATCGTAAAATATTGAAATCGAATTCGTCGAAATTTCAGTTTTCGTGAAAAATTCCGGTTTTTCGTCGTTTTTTCTATCGCATAGGGTCAATTTTGAGAAAATCAAAAAGTGACCTAAATAAAGTATCTACTACATCTACTTTACTACCGGAAACATGTGCTTTTTATGAGTATTGGAACATTATTACGCTACGCTCAGAATCTAAAAGAAAAAAAATGTAAATTACGATAGTAATTGTATTTAACACAATAATATTGTCTGTGTTTAATTACCTACTTTCAAAAATTATATTTTAAAATAATATTTTGTAATATTTATAATAAGTATTTGAAGAATCCAACTCTTATTAAAATTATTCATAAAACTAACTAGTTACCAGGTTAATATAAAGAAAGGACAATTATTTATAGTGTAAAAAGTAATCGATTTTTATTAATTTAAAAAGCACGTAACTTTTTTTAGAAATACTACTTTCATTAATAATACGTGAATTGTATTTTAAATTTATTATGGTGTTTTATTACGATTATTAAATATTATAATAATAACACAAAAAAGATTAAAACGAAAAAATTAAAATAATTTATTTTAATAAATTACTATTTACACTATTTGCACTATAAGACACACTTCATGTACTGAGCTACTAAGGCGAATATTTATCTCACGGCGTTGTCGCGCAGCTATATAATATTATCCCGGATGATTCACGAAACTTTATAGGTACGTTTCTTTATATCGAATAGGTATTCTCGAACAATCGTGTATGCGTGTATTTTGTATTTCCTGTCCTTATTGATATTTTGTACCACTACACTTATAATGGAATGATGAAAATCCGAAATACATTATAGATGACGTATAAATTACAGCATTAAATTAAAATAAGAAAAGGGCGGTTGTCTAATAAAAAAAGAATAATAATTGTAGAATGGAATTTATAGAATTTAAAGAATTCATGAATTGTATCAAAATTTTAAATACCTTTTCAGGATTCAACGAAACATGAAACGTAAAATATAGTAAAAAATGTATTTTGGCATAGAGGATTAGAAGTTTTTCAAAACATAAATTACATAATAATATGTTAGAAAAATCTAGTCCTTATAAATATTTAAAATAACTATTTCGTAATTTATTAATACCATATTTAAATATTTTTTATACTTTACCTTTTTGGCCAACAATATTAGTATTAAGACAATTCATATTTATTAGATAATCTATGTCACTTGGCAGTTTAGTATTTGTTAAATTATGATTATTCAACAAGTTAATCACGTTATCTGAGTAATTATTTTCATCTGTAAATACTTATAGTTAAATATAGATTAATTAGTTACAATTTAATAATACAGAATATGGTAGATTTATAAAAAAAAAACATAGATTATTTTTAAATTTAGATTTATTCATCACTTCAAATTCGGATTGATATGTTGTCTATACTCTATCCTTAGATCTTTATTTTATTAATATGTGTACATCATCTAAAAATAATTTTAAAGATATTCATGAATTCAAAAACCCCAGTCTAAAACTGAAAATATAAATAAATCCAATAATACAAAAACGGAATTGTTTAAGTACCTACATTAAATTAGAAAGACTTTAAATTTAAATTAAGATAATATATTTAATTACCTAAGTTAAAAGGTAAAGTGATTAATACTCTCCTATAAATCCATTGTTGGAGGTAGAATTATGACATTAATTAATTTGCGTAGACATCGTACAAAGTGATTGAATGGGTGTTCTATGAGTTAGGTAGCTTCAGTGCCGCAACAATAGGGGAAGCTGGGTATGCATTGCATTACCTGACCAGAGATTTATTTTTAGATAGGGGCCCCACGTTAAAAGTAACGTTATAATATTATTTATAAATTTTATTCATAAAATAAAAAAATGAAACTTGAAATATTGTTGTCATTCAAATATCACATACCTAATAGTTATGCTTATGATATATTTTCCGTTCATTTTCGATTGATGCCATAGTCATAGACATAATGCGTACACACAATATACATAAACATAATATTATTATATAATCGAACATGTTTTAATTGAATAGAAAAACACTTGAAAATATAGAAATAAATATAAGAAAATGGAAAGTAGAAGTAGTTGATACTTTATTTAGGTCATTTTTCGAATTTCTCAAAATTGACCCTAAATGGTAGAATAAACGACGAAAAAACGGCATTTCGAGGAATTCGATTTCAATATTTCACGATAACTCGGGCAATTTTGAAGTTAGAGACTTGAAAATTTTATGAGTATTCACATAGGAATTATATACGAGTATATGTGGTAATTTTGGTTCGACCCTTTTTAGACACTTATACCTATAAATCCACCCATAAATTTATTTATTGAATATATAATATACGAATATATCACAGGAGAAAGGGATTAAAAATATAATATACTAATAAATTGCTTAGAAAAAAGGGGGGCCCATAATTCTGTCTTGCATTGGGGCCTACCAATAGCAAGTTGCGGCACTGGGTAGCTTTTATCAGGTCGATCATTAACTAATTAGCTCATTAAGTAGAATAATGAGAAACTACGTTTGCATGATTGCACTCACCTTAAATCATAATCGGTTCTGTAGAAAAATAGTGTAGGCCCACCATACGACGGACCAACTTTATATTCTTAATAATATTGTGCCTCTTAGATTGAGGAGCCTATTTTTATATGAGGTAGTATGGAACGGTGTAAATATATTTAAAATTGCGGACTATGTGTAATAAAGATACTGAATGCGATACATAATGATGTGTATCCAGTAGGAATTGAGTATGGTACTTGTATTTGTGTTGGTCGTCTTTACAAGACCCGCATTGGTTCGTTGGATTTTTTTCCTCTTGAATAATTTACTTAGGTCTTATATAAAGATAATGCACGAGATATAGTAATTTTTTGAAGAATTACGATATAATAATAATTTCCCGATGATGATGTGAAGAAAAAAGTAAAGGAGATAATATCTTGAATACTAAAAATTACATGGTCTTTACTTTAGACTAGACGTATTATAATAAGATTATCGATAAATGATACTATTGAACGCTGGTATACCTATACGAGTAGATAAAATGAGGAACTTACGTCATTTGGATTTATTTTTATTTGTGTTAACTGTGTTAAGTTAATACAAGTAAAACAATGTGATACTTTGATTCCAGTGTCTTTAAAAAATTAAATATACTTATAATAATATAATGAACACCTATCTAGAGGAAAATTAAACAATAGTTTCAAAGATAATTATTATGAATAATAATTTATTAATATAAAATATTATTTCAGGATATATTTAGTAAATGTTTTTCTTTTGTTTTCTTACTTGATATGATATGGTTACAAATAACATCTAAATTATCTTTGTTTTCATCTATATTAAAAATAAATACATTAGATATTTAGTAGATTATTTAATATATATATAATAATTTATAAAAAATTGATGAAAAATTTATTAAAAGACGGAATTTGAACGACCAAGAATATTAGTCAAATCAATTTTTTCCATCGTATTGGACTATCAAGCAACACCGAACTAAAGAGGATAGTTGGAGAAGATTTGAGATACGTGATACTTAACGTACTGCAAAACCAACCGCAAGTTTTAAATATAAAAATAAAAATGATCCTATTATTATTTAAGAAATATTATTTTTGGTTGATATTACCTGCATTCCAATCATCAATTTTTGGGTTCCAGAGATTTAATCCAATTAAATAGTCCAATTTTATTTTCAATTTTCCAACATTATTCTTAGATCCGCACGACAAGACATCTAATTTTTATTTTTATTATGTACATAGGTATTATGAAAATTTTATAAAAATTGTAGTTAAATAAATAAATTATTTTTATCATTAAAAATTAATTAATTTTAGAAAAAATGTAATTTTTTAATAAAAGTAAATTTATCAACTGATAAATTTAATTACAGTAAAAATTACCCAAATTATTGATGTTACATATATATAAATTATACAAATATATATATTAATATTCTATTATATGTAACATGTTTAGTTAGTCTCATAACCTAGTAGTGATAATGACACTTCCTATAGAAATTTGAATTAAATAAATTCTAATCCTAAATTTAATTATCATTATTACACGTTTTTGATTACAACTCAATATTTATTTAACAGTTAATATACGTATTTCTTTTATTATTTAAGAATCTCAATTAAATATTAACTCAGGAAATTACAGGTTGAGTTAGGTATTAAACTAGAAATAAAGGAAGATGGTAAGAAACAATTTATACAACACATATTAAATATGTAGGTATAATAGTCCACATATCATCGTGAATCACACTAATAACACCGCATATCGAAGAATATTAGGTACTATACACTATTTACAATAAAAATTTGTTATTATTATTTTTTTTTATTATAAAGTGAGTTTAAAACATGAATGTACTAATATGCACACATCATGGTGAAACAGTATAGTATGATATCTTAATAAAATGTAACAATAGGTACCTACCAAATGATGAAACGTGGATAGAAACAAATAATAAATAATAATAAGTATTATGACAATGTCTAAAATATATTATTCTACATTATTCCATAATTTGGGATAATGTGCATTAAAATCAAAGAAGAAAATTAAACGTGGGAAAAGAATAATGTAGTTTGTAATTTAATTAAAATCATGATGATAGTAATGACGAAAAGATGAAAAGATAAAATCAGTAATGACAGCAAATGAATCAATTTCAAATTCCAATTATGCAGTCAATAGTACGAATATACTATAATATAGAGAATGAAAGAAGAGAAGAAAACCTTTACATATTGTTATCTCTGCGGTTCCACAAGTTCATAACAATTTCATATGACAAAATATAATCATAACATACAGGTACCTATACTAGAGTATCAACTACCAGTTCTTGCCTGGAAGTTATGATACGTAATTTTATCTTTAGTCAATACTTTACGGTTAGTGTCCTCAAACTTATTACATGATGATAAATGATATTCTTATTGTCATAAACAAGCCAAGTAAGTAATTATATATATTTAAATGAAATATAATTTGTACCTATATTCCTATATAATATAAAAGGAAATTGTATTAAAATTGTAAAAATATAAGAAAAGAGAAATTAATATTGCAAATAAAATTGTTTTTATGTATTATACTACGGAAATAGTTCTTTTATAATTTTTTAATTTTCATTAATAAGTATAGTACAATATTAAATAAGTTTTTGGTTTATATTGTCAGCAGATTATAATATGTACTACAATTTAAAAGAAAAAGATTCGCATTTGAATATTTAGTAAAAATTTATCTAATTTTAACAATTTTACCTACTACCGACTTACATGGACAACTCACATTCATAACAAATGACTTTTACCTTAAATAAAAGATTTCGAAAACTACGTCTCCTTCTCATCTCAAACCACTTAATTCTTAAAAAAAAATTTTAATCTACAAATCTTTCCAAATAATTATTAATAGGTTAGAACCTATTATTGGACATGGAGCTATGGAAATCAGCTATACCGATTAACATAAATCTTATACAAACCTTTCAATCTAAATGTCTTCGTCTAATCATTAAAACCCTTAACTATGTAACTTATCACATAATTCTCAATGATTTTTCTATTTCTCTTGTTCAAAATGTAGTCAGCATTCATTATAAACAGAGCCGGATTAATAAAATGAGTGGTCCTGGGCTAACATACTTTTAGGGGCCTTATCACTTATTTTTTGTTTTCTTTTACCAAAGTCTTCATAATTGCCCATAATTTTTTTACTTAAATTTTGTGCCAGATTCCCATACTCATCAATTTTTTTTCTTTCGTGAAATATAAATTGTTGTAAAGAACGAATTAGATCACAACCAGACAGTACCTAAATCTAACCCAGGTTTCTGTAATTTTTCATTAACTTTATTAAAACGTTCTAAAATAGTTTGCCACAAGACTCATATAAAAGCCGCCTCAAATTTATATGAATGTATTTAACAATAATATAAATTGTTATAATTTCATTTTAAAATTGTACTTGTATATTTGTACAAAAATTACAATTTTATAATTTTTTTGGGGGCCCTCCTTTTTTAGGGGCCCTGGGCTATAGCCCTCTTAACCCCCCCCCTTAGTCCGGCTCTGATTATAAAAGATTTCATGCCCGTCTACAAAATCATAGTAATAATTCAAACATATATCTATCAACTTCTAATATTCCTGGTGAACCTGTTAGACATTTAAAATGCAAATGGTGTCGTGACCTGTTAGTTGTTTAAAACAATATTTTAAGCTGACTTAAGTGCCTTTAATGGAAGGTTAGGTTAGGTCACATATCCACAATTTAACCAGTCGCCCATATATCCTCATTTATAGTTATTATAATATTTTGTAAATTGTATATATTATTAAAAAAAAAAAATTGTAATCATTGTATATCTTTGCAAATCAAAAAATAATTCAGTATTTACCCGGTTAAATTACATATTTATATATATATATATATATATAATTATAATTTTTAGTTATATTTTATTATTTTAAATTATTATGATATAAATGTAGGTACCTAATTAAAACAAGAAAGCATATGACATTACTTTCCTTTGAATTTAAACCTATAGGTATTTAAATTAGATACTAAACTTATTGTAAAATGTATACCTTATTAATGTATGGATAATGTAAAATATTTGTACATTTTATTATTATGGTTAGTTAAACTAAAATTTACCTTTTATTAAATAAAATAATTCAACCAAATAATTTCCATGAACTTGTTTCGTTGATGCTATATAATTATTGAAATATAATAACAATATTATCAGTAAATTAGTATAGGTAGGTACCTAATATCTTAAATGTTGTTTTATGTTTTACGGCCTATGTATAAATAATTAATTTTTGTATGGTTAATCTAGTATGAAAAATACTTGTACGAATAATCAACAAATATTTACTAGAAGAATTTTTTTACCGTTAGGGCGTTTGTATTGTATAATGATAAATTAGGTACTTAAAAACTAGTTACCTATAAATAAAAAATTCATTCATAATATACCTATTTGTATTGATTATAAATATTAAAGTTAACTTACTGATAATATGCTGCAATAATTTCGTTAGTTTTTGTATATAGTTTTTCCAGTTTAAGTTGACCCACTCGTCAGACATTATTTGGTCGCCGCCGCGCATTCCCCTCTTAAAATTCTACCAGCTAGCGCTCTGGTGTCGAATGTCACGGCACGACTCGCTGCATACGTAGTAATCTGAATTACACACCGTCACACCGTTTTTTCGACGCGCGAGTGGTATACTAAAATACACTGTTTTCTCCGTTTTTTATGCAGCATATATACAAATCAATAGTTTTTTATTGTTTTTGTTTAATTATTTTGTTAATTAAAAACAAATACAATGGATTGTGTTAATATGACGATATTATATAATAATATGTATAAAAAAAATGTAATTTTGTAAATATGACGATTTACGAAATAATATGTATATAAAATGAATAAAAAAAATGTAATTTTCAAGGTTCGGGACTTAAAGCACTTAAAATCATCAAAATAAGCGCTTATAAAAGCGCCTAAAAACTTCAAAATAAGCATTCAAATAAGCACTTCAAAACATTAAAATAAAAAGTAAGATGTTAAAATTTTACTGAAAGTAGTAAAATTTATTACTAAATTTTAGTAAAAAAAAAAATTTTGTCTAAAACTGCAAATTTTGTAGATAAATATAAAAATTTTATAATATAATTTTTTTTTTTCATATTAAAATTACAAATTTAATAATTAAATAATAGGTAATCTACTATTATTGTGTTTCTTATTATATGTCAGGAATTAATATTTATAGTTTGTTTATCTAAAATAAAACGTAATTAAATTATTACAGTGTTAGAATAATTTAATTACCCGTATCTACATAATGTGACTACAATAAGTACATAACGTTAAAAATAGAATAAGTAAATTAATATATTAAGAGAATACTATTTGGGTACAATACATTATTATATTGATGCACAATGGTAAAATTATTTTTAGTTTCAATTTTTTTCTATATTGCCAACAAACATTAAAAAAAAACCCCCAAATTTTTAGTATCATGCGTTGTTAAGTTGGAAATATGCAATTAAAATAAGAAAAGAGCGTGAAAAAGCATTTTTCGAATAAATCATCGAAATAAGCAAAAAAAAGCACTTTCAAATTTCATATTTGTAATTGTTGCAACATAACATAAATTTCCATAGCACTATGCTAGATTTAATGTCAATCTAAAAAAATAAGCAAATGCTTTAAGTCCCGAACCCTGGTAATTTTGTAAATATGACGATATTACATAATAATATGTATAAACATTTTTTAAAATGTTTAAATATGATAATATACAATTATAACATGAAAATATTTTTATTTATTTAAATTGTGTAATAAACCATCGTAAGTATGTACCAGTATATATTTTTGATAATGGTAAAAGGAAGGCTATAATAGTCATATTATATTACATTAAAAAAAAACGGCATCACAATATATTATACATTATGCTTCGAATTATACTATTTTTGTAATGACTCTGTATACACGCGGCCGCCGCCGACTAACGAGGAGTAACGACGATCATCGACAACGATGACCAATCACAGAGGATCGGGCCGTCTCCATGTCTCATTCGTATGCGTGTAAGTGGGTCAACTTAAACTGGATAGACTATAGGTACCGTAAAAATCACTATATACTCTTTTCAGAATAAGAGCGATAGTCGGCGGCCGACTTCTGCGCATAGGCGTGGCGTCGATTTTATTTAGGTGCCTAGCGCCACAACTTTTATGGGAGCGTTGTTTATTCTAGTAATGATAATTATTAACGTGTACACATAATTTAAAATACATTGTGCCTATTCAATAACTGTCACGCGCCGTGCGGTACTGAATTGTTTCGTACGCCGCGTCACGTGTACACAGACGAATGCTTACGTATCGTTTGTAATGTATTTACGTAATTTTAGATTAGGAAGTGGAAACGTCTGAGGTCTGACCGAAACTGACGAAAACTCGTCGCCCCCGACTACTGCTTTTATTCTGAATAGAGTATAGTAGTCTAAACCTCTAAACTCTCGATGAGTAAGGATTAGATTAAACAATTTTCCCCGGTTGTATGATTATGTGATGGTGTAAGACGAATGACGATATTTCATTAATAATATAATTATTTATAATTTCATAGTATTCCTTTCGCAGGATGCAGGTGTAAAGATGATAGTGTTGAATTTTAAAACACTTGCATGCTATGATAAATAATTTCATTCGAAAATCAATTCTAAGTTTTATGGTAAATTATTTATATTGAACGTAGAGACTGATAAATGTAAAAAATTTAATTAATACATAATATATTATCTGATGAACTTCGCTCAAAATCGTTTTCAGGAATGTAATAATATATAATTACATTCATATGCTAATTAAAATTCAATACTATAATCTTTACACCTGGTATCCCTTCCCCTGCTTTTTTAAAATTGTTTATTCTAATGTTATGTTATCATTTTTTTTTTTTAAATAACAATGTTAATATAAGACGATACTCTCATTACTATTATCTAATTCATAACTGTACATAAATTATGTAAAGTGTTATTGTTTTATTTTATAATAACTTACTCATATGTTTGTGGATAATGTATTTTTAGAATTGAAATAAAGTAAATTTATTTATTTACAGAATTAAAAGTGGAATAGCATATCATGGAAATGGATGTTAAAATAGAATAGCACAGGGTGTTACAATATTTAAGTTGATCAAATAATATTTTGACTATAATCTCATGATTAACATTTTAACATTTAACTTTGTGTAACTTAACTTAAAATACCTATATATTATTATGATGATGGATAATATTTGACTTTTAATCATATGAAATATACATCAAACAATATAGCGTCAAATATTTCTTGTAATATTGTACCTTTAAACCTTTTATATTCTGCAGAATAATGTGTAACATAAAATTATAATAAGAGTAATTCACTTACTATCCAAAAATTGTAATAATTGAATAATAATTTTTTGAAATTTTCTACCATTTTCTATAATTTATTAAGAAAACTATTTTATTTTTTAAATATTTATATACAATAATCAAATAATTAATTTTTTATATATAATTTCATATCAATTTTTAATCAAAACATAATAATATATTATTATATATATATATTTTTTTTTTAGAATAAAAATTAGTAAAAATGATATACAAAATTTTAATTTATATTTTTCTGCATATTAATTAAATTGATTGTGATTTAAAAAGTGCTTTATACTCACGTTTGATTGCATCATAGTTTATGATGAATAAATGTGAATGGTTATTATTATGTAGAGCGTTTGTGACGATAGTATTTTGGATGCGATATAGGTTGTGTAAAATACATGCTCTTCCAATAGTTGCTAAAAATAAACATTTTTTAATTAATAGAATCAATTGTGTTTAATTGCTACTTATAATCAGTGGTGTGTAGAACTATATTTTGGTGAGAAGCAAAGATTAATTTTAGGTACCCCACCCCATAAGCCTAACCAGGGGAGGGGCGGAGGGGATGTTGTCCTACGTCAAAAATGAAGCTCCAAAAAGGTTTCCTGACTACATTAAAAAAGTACGATTTTTTCTACAACTTCAATAAAATTTAAAAAAGTATTTATTATTTTTCTATTTAAAAAACTCTTTTTGATGGACAGTTGCCAAATATTACTGCTATAGCAGTAATATGAATAGTTGACGTCAGGGGTCAATTTAAATATTACTGCTATAGCAGTAATATAAAAACCATCCAAAATAGCAGTGATATTTTTAATGATTTCTTATGAAAGAGGAAGTTGTTTTGACCCCAGTCATCGCATCGGGACATTGGGCACTCTATTTTTAGCCTTCTTATACACGTATTTTACATTTTTTTCTTCTGTTATAATTTGTATAGTGATAACTGTTATTTTCTCTTTTGATAATTACAACATAATACGTCAATACATCATATTTATTAGATTAGTACTCGTACCTTACTACCTTCTCGATCGCCGTAGAAGTATGATATTGTAGTGCATTGAGTAACGAGTGTTTAAATTAAAATGAATTCGCGAGAAGAAGAAAATTTCCTTATACATAATATTTCTTTAAATACAAATAACTTCCCAATCATTTTATGCATTTCTTAAACAAAATCGTAGCTTTTAACGTATTAATAATAAAAAAAATAATTAACCATTAAATGTAATACTGGTATAGCAGTAATTTTGTAATCAAAAATGTGATGTAAGGGGTCAGTACTGCAATAGTAGTACTAAAAATATTACTGCTATAGCAGTCATGAAAAGTGACGTTTTAAGGATGGTCTTTTTAAAAAATAGTAAAATCGACTGTTCATCAACGTGTTAAATCATTAACCAATCGTAAATTAAGAAAAATTAAAGTATAAATCATTATGACATAATATAATATACGGGTATTTATACCTAAATTTAAAAATAAACTTCTTAAAAAATATCATTACTCATATTATCATAGAATTAAAATAAAATGTTATTTCAGGCAACTATCTACCTGGGATTATACAATACCATATCAAATGGGTATTTTTATATGACAAACAACTAAAATAATTTTTCCAAAATTAAAACTTATAAAAGTACTATTATATAATTATGTTTACTATTGTTTTCACAAATCAATATAGGTAATTATATTTAATTTATATATTTATATTTACATTAACCTGTATTTATAATTATTTTTATTTGATTGGCGTGTATTGGCGTGTAATTTATGATTTATGTTTTTGTTTCTTCTATTTATGTCGACACATTTATTCGTTTACTCATTAATCAATATATTAAATCATAAAAATTGTTATTATTTCATAAAGAAAATATTAATTTTTGAAAAATTCAAATTTTATTTACTATAATAATTTAAAAAAGTATCTGTAACATTTTTGTCTAGATGAATTTAATTGGATAAATACAAATTTTATCTTTATATGAGTGTAAATTTATTTATCTAGATAATATATATAGTTATTTATCTAGATAGAAATAAGATCTCAACGCTGGTGATGGACATCATGATTTTTGTAACGGAAATTTTAATGTGGTTGACATTGATGTATTGAGTTGTGAAGAGATTATATTATCATTTTCTAAAACTTGTTTTTTAACAGGTATAAAATATGACTCAATTTGTCGTTTTATATTATTTTTCTGTTTAATTCTGCCTGTGAATATAGAAAGATAATAAAATTACGATTTTATTAAAAATTTGAGTAATTGGCTATACCTATAATAAAGAAATAGTGATATACGTATCATATCATTATTCATATACGTATTTTTCATTTTTACTAAAGGCAAATAAAGTTAATACTATTAATATTCGTAATTTGTGAATATATTATAATAGCAATAATACATATTATAATTTATAATAATATTTAGGTAATAACTTAAATTCAAAAATGAAAAAAAATATTATAAAACACAATCAATTAACAATATATAATAATATATATATAATATATATATTTAGAGACTTAGAAATATGAAAAATTGGACAAATGAAAGAAATGTAATTATTTTACTAGAATTCGTATTTCAAATGCAATATTTTACTTACGTATAAAATTATTGGTTTGAGCACTGTTGGGCAAGTATTTTATTAGTGTTGTTAATAATACTGGCTCTATTTCGAGCTCTGCAAATGAAATTATTATAATTAAATTTAATAACATATTACCCTAAAATTAAAATAACTAAATATTATATTAATTTATTTATCGAAAACATTTATATAATTTAGTTAAATGTTCTTGTTAAGAGAATATTACAATAACTATGAATATTCAAATAATTTAATTATTAATTAAATTACATATTCGTCTATTTCATCGGTTGTAAGTGTAACTCATAACAATATTTTTTTTTTTTTTTTTTTTTTTTTTTGTCCTAATTGTCCTAAAACAATAATCAAGTTATTAATCAAATTATTTTATATAATACTAAATAAAATTTATCTGAAAAACATTATTATTGTTCTTTTTTTTTTTTAAAGGTAGATAATAAATATTGTAGTAGTTTACAATCATTTTATAATTCATAAATCATAACCTATGAAATACGAAAGTAGGTACCTATATTTTAATTCAAATTATGAATTAATTATCTTCGTGAAGTTTCATTGAATGCTGTAAGAAAAGGAGTTTCAGAATATGTTTCCTCTAATCCAATAATCTCCTCTAATCCTCTAATCTAATAATTAAAAAATAATTTATCTGGTAAACGTCTATATTCCGTCTAACATAGCACGAGTGCGTACAAACATTAGGTACCTAATACCAATCTTATCCATAAAGAATAAGACATTCCCATTCACAAGGGGCATTGTTGTAAAATATCAACTTAGCTACTATACCTTTATTTATGTTGGTAACGTTATGTAGTTATACGAGTATATTTTATTAAAATGCAAAATTTTGATAAAAAATTATTTCGCATAATAATAAAATAAAATACTAATCGTCTGTTAAAAGGTCAATTAATTTATTTCTCAATATTGTAATTTTTCAGGAGGTAATAAAATATAGTTTATTTAATGATGCTACTAGCTAGAAATGTTAATTTTTGGTTTTTTGATCTTAAGTAGTATATTTATAAAGCTATATCATAGTTACCAATGATAAAACATTATATTCGATAAAACGATTTTGAGTTAAGTTTATCAGATAATATATGTATAAAATAAAATTTTTACATCATATAGTCTCTACGTTCAATATAAATGCTCATAAAACTCCTAAATGACTAAATGAGTCACTTAAATATAATCTGATAGTACTTCGGTCAGAATCGTTTTTCGAATGATTTATCATTGCATTTAAATTTTAATCAAAATTTAACACTACAACAAATAATAATATCATATAACTATTATTTAAATAAAATAATTTTGGCTAAAGTTATTACGTACAGTTAGGTATGTATTATAAATTATTAAACTAATTTTAATAACACTAATGTATTATAAAGGTTTACACTAATTGGCCTATTTAGCAATAAATTGTTTAAAAATATTTGATATTTAAATTGTGGTTTACAATAATTGACACTATTTTATCTGTGTGGGTTACAATAGAAAAAAAATGAATTTAAACATGGAGACGATCATTTGAAGGTTATAATTTATAATATAATGTGTATTTACATTTATTAATGTGTATTATTCATTATCATTACAATCTCAACCTCTAATTAAAAAAAAAAAAAAAAAATGAGAGTTACATTAATTGACGTATTAACACACGATTTATTATTTCATGAATTATTGTTAAAAAATTAATATTGATATTATTGTTTTTGTTATAACTAAACGTGTAAATATCACAATAATTATTTAAATTTTTAATATAATATAAAAGATACATATTATAATCATTATAAAAAGCAATAAATAATAGGTACTAACATTGATAATAAATCATAATTCAGAATAATATTATCAGTTTTTAAGATACTGATTACTATGAGGCTCCTGGCTCTGTATGCAATTTTAGTATAAATATCCTATTTTGTATGAATTATATAAGGTACACACCATGATTTAAGATATACTATAGTTATCAGTGGCGGATTTATAGGGGGGCGATGTGGCGATCACTCCTCCCTTGGGCTTTTTTTTCAGCATGTTTTTATCAATAAATAATAGTTGTGTTGTGGTCAATGGCCAATATCTTCTCTACATCGTGGGTGAAGATAATAAGATATATCAATATTGATAGTCGATACACCTTGGTTGTGGTAAATAGTAATAGCTATAATCAATCATATTAAGTATTCCTAATCGCCCCCCTTAAACAAGCTTCAGATCCGCCCATGATAGTTACCTAGCACTCTAGCAGCCTATACCAAGTATAATATATACATTTCATCGATTTATAAACTAATGTTGGAACGTTATACTATAGTAGTTTTCAGCAAGAGTGGTCCTCGACGATAACCGGACTGGTAGATGTTTTTACGCAGGGGCTATTAAACATGTGCTGAACAAAGCGTCAAAGCGCGGCATATTTAAATTAATTTCTCATTTGTATATATATGATTAATTAAATGCTGTAATTTGAATATAATTCCTAATATAAATCATGAAGAATTTGGTACTTATTTTTTATCGTACCGTCAAGGTGTGCCGTTATTGTTCCTTCAATTATCGCGTTAAAACGCGATAAATTATAAATTATAGCTCATGAAAAACGTAATTTTACATCATATTAATATATTAGTGTGATTACTGAATAATTGCAGTTGGCTACCAAGCTAGAAAAGATAATAGATAAGAGGGTAAGAAGTGAGACGATGATTACTAGAAATCAGTTTGGGTTTATGCCTAGAAAATCAATAATGGAACCAATATTTTGTGTAAGACAGATGGTAGAGAAATACAGAGAACGGAAAAGGAAATTGTGTATGGTATTTATAGATCTAGAGAAGGCATATGATAACATTCCTAGGGAGATATTGAAGTGGGCATTAATGAAAAAAGGATTACCAAAGGTGTTTGTGGACGTGATTGAAGACATGTATGAAGGAGCGAGTACAAGAGTGAGGAGTATGTGTGGAGAAACTGAAGACTTTAGGGTTAGAGTAGGGGTACACCAGGGTTCAGCTCTAAGTCCCTAATTATTTTCCCTGGTAATGGACGAAATAACAAAGGATGTGCAGAGTGAGATACCTTGGTGTATGCTGTTTGCAGATGATATCGTTCTGATAGGAGAGAGCCGTATGGAAGTAAATGGGAGACTTGAGGAGCGAAGGAGAGTATGATTTCGGAGAAAGGGAAATCGGAGGAAATAGGATAGGATATGAAATAATGTTGAATGAGGATGTATTGAAAGAGGTTGAGAGGTTCAAATATTTAGTATCAGTTGTGCAGAAAGATGGGGACGTTGAAGAGGAGGATATGAAGCATAGGATCAAGTGTGGTTGGGTGAATTGGAGGGAAGCCTTTAGCGTCCTATGTGATAAAAGAATCCTTATTAGGTTTAAGGGTAAATTTTACAAGTCAGTGGTGAGGCCTGCAATGATGTATGGAACGGAATGTTGGGCAGTAGATAGGAGTGACTAGAGAAGACAAAATTAGGAATGAGTATACAGGGTGAGTTTTGAGGATTTGACAAATGGAATAACTCTGGTTCTAGGCAATATATTTTTATAATTTTTTTTTTAAATTATTCTTATACACCAGCGCTACAATTATAGTACTTTTTTTTTTGTATCTTAATAAAAAAATTAAAAAATAACTTTTTATTTATTTTTTTTAATTTTTTAATTCAAAATAGCCATTTTGTAGTTTATATTTAAGAAAAATTTTGGCGTTAAAATTTTTTCTTAAAGTTTTTTCATTTATTTTTAATGATTTTTTAAAGTTAATGAATATATAATATTTTTTCATTATTTCAAATATATAAGTTTACCGACTATTGTATCAAATTATCATTATCTAACTATTTTATCCATGATATTCGCATGTACCACAATACCATCACGTAGTTAATTGATAATTATTGAAATAATTAACTGCAATAAACATTAATCTATAATCCATATTATAGGTATCACACACAAATATTAATAAATAGTTTATAATAATTGAATACAATCACGACACTAAAACGCACTATTTATTTATTTTTAATCAATTAACAGTTATCAGTTTAATTGTAATTTTTATCTTTAACCACTCATTAAATATGACTATCAAATTATAAAATACAATATCATCTCATGGACAAAATAAACATTTATTTAATATTTAAAATAATCAAAAGGTATAATAACTTCTAAAAATCATTAAAAATAAATGAATCACTTAAGAAAAAATTTTAACGCCAAAATTTTTCTTAAATATAAATTTACAAAATGGCTATTTTGAATTAAAAAATTTAAAAATAAATAAAAAGTAATTTTATTAATTCTTTTATTTAAATACAAAAATAAAAATGAATGTAATAATTGTAGCGCCGGAGTATAAGAATAATTAAAAAAAAAAATTATAAAATAATATTGCCTAGAACCAGAGTTATTCCATTTGTCAAATCCTCGAGACTCACCTTGTATAAGAGGTAGTGTAGGAGTAGCTTCGATAGTGGAAAAGATGACGGAAATTAAATTGAGATGGCTCGAGCATGTATTAAGAAGGGAAGAGACAGAGGCAGTAAATTTGGTAAAGGAAATGTATGTTAATGGGAGACCGAAACTGAGGTGGGGGCATGTGATGGCAAGTGATATGAGGAAAGTGGGTGTAAGAGAAGAGGATGCGGTAGATAGAGTTAAGTGGAAGCATAGGGCTAAGGTGGCCGACACCAAATAGTTGGGAGAAAAGGCGAAGTAGAAGAAGAAGAAAAGGAGGAGCTACCAAGCGATTGTTTTATTATTATTATTATTTTTTTTTTTTTAAATAGTTTTTTAGTGAAATGAATAGCTCGCTACGCCTAAAGGCTACACTAACTTCCTCAAGCGCAGCTTTGCTTCTCGTAAGGATGGGGTTACGCCACTATGGACTACGGTATACCTACCTAATACCTACCCCATAAACCTGATACTGTTGCGGGTAGGCAGTGGTTTTGCGTGACCTAAACCCTCATCCTTTGGACCATTTGAAAATTTCCTCCATGATTGATACCAATTATATTATAATTATATGGATATAAATAATCAAAAATCTAGCATAGCAAGACTAAAAAAATAAGTAAAAGTATTTAGTAATTATTCAAATAACAATATAAGTATTGTATTCTACGTTTTTGATATTCGTATAAGTACATATATATACAGGGCTGGATTTAGAGTTGTGGGGGCCCTGGGGCTCTTAACAAATAAAAGTTTTATTATTATAATCCAAGATTTTTCTACAAATATTTTAAAAAATAATTTAATTCAAATCAATTGTAAAAACATTACTCTATTATTTCATTAAAATCATTGATTACGATATTATTGTTACATACAACTTACTATTTCTATTAATTTGTAATTATTTTATTGATCCCGAAAACAAATATATTTATTATAAAATTAAAAAACTTACGACAAAACTTACAAAAAGTAGATTTTTTTGTGGGGGCCCATATAATATGTATTTTGTGGGGGCCCCGGGCCACTTGGGCCCCCCCCCTAAATCCGGCCCTGTATATATATATATATATATATATATTAGTAGAGGATAGCACCTTTAATGAACATAAATAAAATTTTAGCCCCTCCAAAAATTAAACTGAATTTGCGCTTATGCCTGTATTACACATAAGAAGTTAGAATAATGCTTTACTTTCCATTGTAATTCTAATAATGACTTTGAAGATACCTACAATGAATTGTTTTAAATTAATTATAATATTAAGTTTTCGTGATCATATAATATAGATAAATCTGATGGTCATGTATTAATGGAAATTTTTATTGTTATATAATAGGCATTTAATATATAATATATATATATTATTTCTAATTTATAGCATAAAATATAGGTAGTATAATGTACGAAATCATTTAAATAATTTGATGAAATATTTACGTGAATATGCCACAGATATTGTAAAAAGTAGTATTGTCTTTATGATTATTATCATTTTGTTTACAAAAATAATATATTAAAATAAAATTCAATTTAAATTCACTAAAGAAATATATGAAATAAAATAATTATTTAAATAATAAAGATATTGATTAATCTTGAAGTTTAAATTTAACCAGATCAGAATTTAAATTTTTCAATATTTATAATATTAAGCTCTTTGTTTAATAATATTTATAGTTATCTGTAATGCGTATATTATAGGTACTATTTCTTTTTTTTTTTAGGAAATAAAAATATTGATGATGTAAAAACTAAATAAAAATATGTATAATATGTTGTACGCTATTGGAGTTCTTTACACAGGTGACCAGTGTTTATTTCAGAGGAGCGACCGGGGGGGGGGGGGTATTACCCCGAAATTTTTTTTTCGCAATCTTGAGGTTTTTACAGAATTAAAATCGGATCAGCCAAACTCTCACAATTTTGTCACAGCGGAAGGTCTAAAAACGATATTTTTTTAACCGACTGGAACCACCTTAACTATTGTTATTAAAATTAGTAATAGGTCAGTGGCGGCTCGTGCTGGTGTAAGCTCACCTCATGCCATTTTATAAAAAATAATTTTTATAATTTTTCTTAAAACCTAATCGGTTTAAATTGTCATTAAAATATCGGGGGGCCATTAAAAAAACATTATTTAAAAATATTTTTCGGTAACGATTTATTACGTATTTAGGATTTACGTCGTGAACTTATTATTGCTCCTAAAGTAAAAACAGTTATACAATATGCACAATTGCACACATCATTCGGTGCGTAACGCTGTGACTGCACCACACGGCTATATAAAATACGCATCGCCGACGAGTGGGAGGATCGCGAAATACAATGCAACTTGGTGCGCAGTTACTAATGCGAACCTATTTTTAAAATAAACGTTATGTACGTTTGATTTGGAAGTTTTTCCATTTGTATTCTGATTTCTGCACAGAATCGAATTTTTATGATATTAATTGAGTAATTTACTCAATTTTGTGTAAAAAATAATAATTTTACCTATATTACCTATCTAATATTTTACTAAAATATACATAGGTACGTATTTTTCTTTCCCAACAAATAATAATATAATACTTAAAACTTAAACTTATCTATTATAGATAATCTATAATACTAATACGGTCAGCCAGCCAAAATTCTATACACAATTATTATATAATATATTACATAATAGTCAATAATATTGTTTATTATTATTTTGCGCACCACCTATTTTTAACACCACGAGACGTAATAATGTGAAATAATATATGTAATTACGACCAACACGTCATAATATTATGTGTTATACTAGATAATAATTAATTATTGTATAGATTATAGTGCATATAAGATATAAGTCATACCTACATTTTTAGAACTTTAAAGTTAGGTAATCGAAAATATAAGTAAAAATTTAAAACTATAATAAAAATTATAGATTTTTTTTTTTGGACCACGAAAATTTACAATTCCCCCTGACTATTTATATCTGAAATAAACACTGTAGGTGACTTCGCGATAACTCGCATACACAATTTTATAGGCGTTAAGAGAAAATACGTATCTATTGTAATATAAAAACCAAAACGGAAATAATATTAGGTACCATCAATTAACCATATAATAACTATTAACAATATTTGTGTAAATCTACAACATACAAATCACGGGCGTCCACGTACAACTAATAATTGCCACATACAATAATATATATAAAACAAAAGAAAAAGGGTTAACGTCAAGTGAAAGGGTGTAACTTGCTCGCCACAACGTCATATGAAAGGGTGAAACATGAAAGCATATTATAATTATGCTGGCCGAAGTACATGCGTATATGTATAACACACGCGTACACTGCGTACAATAAGTATTGTATAAAAAGGCCAAAGCGCGTGAGTTTATATAAATTATGTAAATGGCCGAAGCCCAATTTACAGCAATTGTATATTGCTAGAAAAACGAAACGGCCACAACACCACGCGTTATATTTATATACACTATTCGCCGCAAGTTGACCCACTCGCTCGACGAAAACTGGTCGCGGCCGCGCATGCCACCGTGTTTTCGGAACGCTAGTGGCGATCGTCGCCGCCGCCTTGGTGTATACGTAGTGATTTGATTATCTTAAAACGTTTCGATACGAAACGAATTTGTTTTGTAATGCACGACGGTAGCTGCCCACTACGACGAGCACCGCCGATTACTGAACACCGCCGACAAATCACAGAACGCCAATCTCCGTCTTAGGGGGTCTGTACGTTCCGGCGGCTCAGTATGCATTCGCGGAAGTGGGTAAACTTACGACGAATAGAGTACCTATAGTATATATTTATTTTATAATGACAAAGGCCGATTTACACAATTACCTGGAATGGCGCACGTTCTGCGTTAGTCACACACGACGAAGTGAAGTGTAAAATCGACGATTTATATTACCGACGGATAATTTGCCTGGACGACTGCGGAGTGGGTGAACTTTCTAGAAATTCAAAATAATTATCATTATCGCTGGTGAATCCACGAAATCACGAGTTCCGAACATATGTAATGATTATTTATAATATTCTTTAAAATAAACAGTAATGTGTTTTATAGTGTTATGTATAAATTAAATTCGATTGTTTTTAGATTCTGAGCGAATCGAAGAATGTATTGGTTTTTCAATGATGTGTGTCTTTTTGTTTTGTTTTTAAGTATGAAGACATTTTTACTACTAGAAATAATACTCCGATTTGCACGAATAGCATATGTTTCCGGTAGAAAAGTGGATGTAGTTGGTACTTTATTTAGGTTATTTTTCTAATTTCTAAAAATTGACCATATGCGTTAGAAAAAACAACGGAAAAACGGTAATATATCAATATCAATATCTATATTTTCTGACTGAAATTCGCTCAGAATCGTTTTTTCGATTGCAATAGTTCATCATTGCAATATTGCATTCAAATTCTAATTAAACTTAAACACATATATCCCTGCGGCAGGAGTATCCCTTCCCTTCCCTTCCCTTGCTTTATTTTTGTTTTTGTTTTTATATATGTATTTTGGTTAATGGTTAACCATTGTTTACAGGTACAAGTATATAATTTTTAATTTTTATAATATTAAGAATAGTATTTGATTGGATAATGTATATTATAGGTAGGTATGTGCTTTTCTTCCTGTTTGTGTTATTGAAATGACAGTATAATTATATGATATAAATTACTAATATAAACAAAAAACATAAATATATTTGCAAAATAAATATTTGTTTATTTATTTTAGTATTCATAGTACAAAAATAATGTTACTAGTTATTAACAGGTAAAAGTGTTGGATTAGCATTTATAAATTCAATTATAAATGATACTGTATATTCTGAAGCTAAACGGCTATGTTGCAATCTATTAATTTCGTCCAAAAATGTGAATCTATTATTTCTAGGATCTAAAAATTGATAATTTAATGTTTTAAAATCAATAGAAATCCACGTGTACGGTTTGCAATCTGAAAATATAAAAATCCTAATTTTAGCTGTAATAATAAAATATAAACAAAAACATTATTATTATGCAATTGTACCTATATTATTGTTAGGAAAGTTTCCGATTACATGAAATTCGGTAAAGGAAAGGTAGGGAAGGGATAAATATTTGGAAAGGATACGTGATATGGTTTAAGTGTAAAGAGGATAGTGATGAATTTTGATTAGCATTTGAATGCAATGACAAATCATTGCATTCGGAAATACGATTTTGATTGAAGTTTATCAGATAATATATAGGTATTATTATATTATATATATATATATATTGATTAAAATTTTTACATTTATCAGTCTCTACGTTCTATATATATTATATATACCCATATAACTCCTAAATTAGTCATCTAAATACACAATTCACAAATATAATAGTACTTCGCTTAGAATCGATTTTTGAATGTAGTGATTTACCATTGCATTTAAATGTGAATAAAAATTCAACACTATTCTCTTTACACCGGTATTCCTTTCACACTAGTACCTCCCTTTTTTTTTTATTAATCATTATTTTAAAAGTATTAATAATAAGAATCTGAATCTGCAAATAAATACTATACAAAAAAAATGAGACAGAATTTTTTTAATATTTGTTATGCTAAGTAATATGCGAGTAGGTATACAGTAAAACTTTGAGACCTTAAAATCTAAAATTTCCAATTTTATCAAATATTATATACGAGTAGGTACATAAAATAAACAATTTTAGGAAATAACGTAATGATTCCAAAATTTTATCATATATATTGAAATCACTAAAAACATTTTCATGTTTAATATTTTCTGATTTATAGTGAAATATTGAAATCAAATACGTTGAATTTTTAGTTTTCGTAAAAAATACCGTTTTTTCATCGTTTTTGGTAGTTTTTCCTATTGCATGTGACAATTTTGAGAAATTCGAGAAATAACTTTAATAATGTATCAAATACATCCATTTTGCAACCGAAAATATAAGTCGTTCGTAAAAATCATATCATTATTTTAGGTAGTAAAAGTGTCCTCAGATATATATATAAAAAAAAAATTAAACAAAAAATAAAAATGACACACATCATTGTAAAACTAATACATTTTTCGTTTCGCTCAAAATCCAAAATAGAGCTTTACTTTTTTTTTATTTACGTCAAACATTTAATCAATAACAAGTCTAATTGATCTTAAATTTATGAAATAAATATTAAATATTATAAAAAATTAATAAAATTATCATTACTAGCTGAATTCCTGTGAAATGTAAAATTCTACTAGGACCAGTGTTGTGCAAAGATAAAATAAAAATTATCTAGATAAGATAATATATAATTGATTTTAAATTTATCTAGATAAGATAATATATAACACCGAAATTTTTTTATCTAGATAAAAGATAAATATAATAATATTTATCTAGATAAAAATCAAATTAAATAAAGTTTTAGTTTGTAAATAAACCATACACATTAATATATTATAAATTTATAATTCATTGTTTATTATTATAATTATAGTTTTATATGTAATTTTTTTTATAATTATTACAAAAATTTACAAATTACTTATTAATATTATTAGATTTTAAAGAAATTAAAATTTCGAAAGTTTTATTTTTAAGTTGAGGGTTACAACATTTAGCTATATAAGAATTATAACTGTATATATGAGCGTAGTGATATTTCATACAACATTTAGCATCAATTATTATAGAATATTATTAATTTATAATTTTGGTTTATTGCTATCAATTCATTGGAATAATAATCTAATAAATTATTTGTCATATCTACCTGTCAACCTTTAATGATTTATTATGTTTTCTTATAAATTTAATGAGCATTGCATAACGTATGGGTAGGTATGACTATTTCTCCACTTATCTGAACTTAAAATAATTTCGTCTAAATCGAACCCCGGAACCCTAAACTATTTTTATACAATATTACTATAAATTGATTCTTATATCCGTAAAATAGCACGTGTACCTCTATAAAGCTAGCAGGCCTCTAAGAATTACAACGTGCAAGAAATTATAGGAAACTATTATACTACTATTATACTAGGATAATATTCGTAATCAAATCGGCGGAAAAATAATTTATCTAGATAAAATTCTTCAGATAACCTAATTATTTATCTATAGATAAGATAAAAAAACAAAAAAATACTATTATCTAGATAAGATAAATCATATTTGTATTTTATCTAGATAACTTATTTAGATAAAATTATCTAGATAATGCACAACAATGACTAGGACTATTAGGTTAATTTAAAATTTCATATTAGTTTACAATTTTTTTTTTTATTTAAAATAGGAGATATAATTTAAAGGAAAGATATTTTTAATATTTTACATAAACTTTCTCTTCTTATGCATTTATTAAAAAAAACATGGTTAATCATAATTTAGAAAGCAAGAGAAATTTCACATACCTATAAAAAAAAAGAAAGAAAAAAAGACACATATTATTGTAAAACTAATAAATTTTATTGCTTCGCTCAAAATCTATATAAATATTACTTAGTTTAATCCATAAAATAATAATAATAAAAAAAATTATATTGCCAATAGCTGTAACATTTATATTATAATATCAATTACATTATAAAATCTAACATCTGTATTTTGTCTGTTAAAAAATCATTACCCTTATAATATAGTAATATACATAACTTATATATAGGTATTACTTAAAATTAATTTTTTAATTATTTAAATAATATCAAAATTAAATTTACAAACTTTGACACAGTGACATGAAAAGTGCATCATCTAAAAACAATATTATAATATCTACATAAATATACAGTATTCTATAAAGGTGCTATTAGTGCTAGATATTTAATTAAAGTAGATATGAATTGAATACGAGTATATACTCATATTATAAATTATTAATCAATAATAATACATAATATATTATATTATTATATATTGTATACTAGCGGACCCGGCAGACGTTGTCCTGCATATTTCAAGCGATTCGGATATTAAATAAAATTTGAATAAAAGACAAATAATATAATAATTTCATTTTATCTTTATTTTGAAATAACATTAATTTTTCCAATAACAATTCGTTATAATCTACTCGTAAAATGTTTGTTTAATATTATCTTAATGCCAGTTGATGAACAATATTTTTAGTCAATTCCTAAGGAATATAAATGAATAAATTTGACGGTTTTCCAACGCGAAAACATGCCACATATAATTGGCCATGTGAAAAGACAGGATTTTCTAGATTCAATGTATCGGAAAACTCAAAATACGCCAAACCGCTTCAATGCTGCTGATATATCGGCCCATTTTATACTGTTTTATTTCATCTTTTTCGTTAACATTTTGAACAGCAAATACAGCCATATCCCATATCCTCATGGACATATATGCATATGTATTTTATGGACTTCACTAAACTGCAGAGCTCAATGTTTAGGTGTGCTTTGTAGATTTTGCACAGCAATGGTGAATACGGAACCACCTTGTTTCCCAGATTGTTAATGTCAACTCTTCTACCGTTTGACATGCGTAATCGATGTGATTGACCATCATGGTCAGTGTCTACGACGATATAATGGATACCCATCGAAATTAGTGATTGTATCAATTATACAATTTATGGAAAACTTTTCGTACATTTTCCATTGTCCATGTTGACGGGCCTGTCTTTATTTCAATGCCTTAGCTCGACGGCGTTCGTTGCGTTGCTCTTGACTTTCATTAGCAAGTGTGATTGCAGCATGGTTTCTTAAATTTTCATTGTCCGACAATTGATCTTCTGCCGGTCTATTTAACCGACGGTTCTGAAATAAGTTCCTCCACGAATAAGACGTGGCATTGTTTTATGTACGTAACTTATATGTGAATATAATATACTTAATATTCAATGAAATATCAAAAGACCCCCTGCCATCTGCCGGGCTGATTTGTGTATCTAAACCGGTATCTAAGTCGGTATCTAGGCTATTTATTTATTTATTTTCATTTTTATTTTTTTTTATTTATTTATGCTACTATGCAACATAATATGCAACATATTACGTTACATATTATGCAGTTATGCTACTATGCTGAATTTTTATAACCAGTTCTAAACCATCCAGAGCGTCACCTAAACGCATACAAAAAAATTCATTAAAATCAATCCAGTCGTTTAGGAGGATTTTTATTTCTATTATATGTTGTAAGATTAATATATTAAGCATTATATAAATTTAATAGTAAATCAATACGCACTTATTGATATGCCCCAATTATGAACTGTAACAATAATTTATATTAGGTATTTTAATATATTACGTAGTATAACCAATTGTTATAGAATTATTAACATTGAAAGACATACAGTGGGTGTCAACTAGTAAATAGTGCAGATCTGAAATATAAAAATATAATATATTTTAAATCATTATGTCTCTTGTACAACTATGGTAAGTTTTTTAACTAATAATATTTGAGTAGGATAATTTAATTAGTTATTAATTCTTACTTTAATTTCTAAGTCTAAATTATAAATTTTTGAGTAAACATACAGCATGTACAATATACATACATACATATAATATACATACTGTAACGTTACACGCCACGTACCTTACAGTACAGAGTGTCGTTCAGTGTTTCCTATCAAATCCTATCCAGTTAAGAAGCAGTCGGCTGGCTATTTCCTACTATACTGCGGCCGATGAGAGAGCACTATTCCTTCGCGCATCCAAATCCGGTTAGGTTACTTAACCGGTGGTGTCGACGGGGGCGGTAGGTGGGTCGGCGGTGGCGACAACGGTGTCGGCGGCCAGTAGTTTGGGAGGTTTAGTGGTGGGAGTGCGCGAGAACGGACGAGTTTTGGTCGCCACCCAAAAGTGCTCTCTCGTCGGCCGCAGTATACACTAACCGGCCTTTTGAACCGGGTCGTTAGACCGATATAAAACAAAGGTTTCTTATTTATATTATACAGGTCCTAGAAACTTATGACCTGCGTTCAATATCTAACATGTAATTTAGCAACGAACATAAACTTAATATATTACTATAACGAAAACAAATATAATAAATACAAATACACTATCACCTGAGTAACCCTGATCATGGAGGATAGTTTATTGTAGATCACAGGTGTAGCGGAGTGCGAGCTTCTAGTTGAGATGAACAAATTAATATATAAATAAATAAATAATCAAGACGGTATGTTTATTGAAACTCGACTGGTTCGGTACGGCCATCGAAACTCGACTTGTTAATTATATATCGCACTCAGCTCACCGGTGTCTGGCCTAACACGTAAATAATGCTGAGGTGACATAAAATGACGACTCGGGTATAAATGCAACCGTTACAATACCTACAAAAAATGTTTATGATAAAATGCAATGGAATCTCTCTTATCATGTGTAAATATACTATTTAAATTGTTTATAATTTTTGAATCATTGCCGAATATTTTTCAATTATTAGACGAGTGGCTTGTAATAATTGTTATTATATAACTATACTTGTACTTAGTGGCGTATTTACGGGGTAGATCAAGGGAATCAATCACTTCCCATCTCAATAACCCTTTATAGATTTTGAGCGAAGGGAAAAATGTATTGTTTTTACATTGATGTGTGTCTTTTCTTCTAGTTTGTATTTAAATTTTAAACACTTTTTTTACCCAAAAAAATGCTCCGATTCTCACAAATACTAATGTTTCCGATTGGAAAGTGGATATCGTTGATACTTTATTTAAGTTATTTTTCGAATTTCTCAAAATTGATAGAAAACGAAGGAAAAACGACCAAAGAATGACGTAGAAACGGCATTTTTCACGAAAACTGAAATTTCAACAAATTCAATTTCAATATTTCACGATAACTCAGGCAGTATTGAAGTTAGAGATTTATTTGGTATTCACATGAGTACAATATATAAGTGAACAAATTTTGGAACCGGTACGTTAATTTTTCTACAAGTATAGGTCTTTGAATATTTCGTTAAATTTTCGTTTTTATATATATATAATGTTTGATAAAATGGGCAGTTTTGGATGTTTAGGTTTGAAAATATTATTGAAGCATACTGATATATATCTTAACATGATATTTTAATATTAGAAAAACACCAAGCCTCAATTTTTTATTATAGGTATATAAAGTTAAAATTTTAATAAAATCAATATTTAAAGTATTTATAGGAATATCTCTTATTATAGATATTTCAATATTTTACAATAATTTTAAATACAATTGACAAAATATTTATTGAAGCTTAAATACATTATATTTAACTCAGTTAATTAATTGTGAATTATTACATTTACAACTTTTTTTTTTTATAGATATTTAAAGTATTAAAAGCAAGGTGTGGGGATACTGGTGAAGAAGGGATACAACAGGTGTATTGAGAATAGTGTTTAATTTTGATTAACATTTGATTGCAATGATAAATTATTACATTATCATTTATATTGAACGTAGAGACTGATAAATGTGAAAATTTAATTCAGTACCTACTTATATTATCTAATGAACTTCGTTTATAATCGTTTTCACGAATGTAATGATTTATCATTGCATTCAAGTGTTAATCAAAATTCATCACTATCATATTTATATCTGTATTCTTTCCACACTAGTATACCTTCCATTGCTTTTTTAATTTTAATTTAATAAAATAAATATTAAAATTAAGTTGATTTTAACTAGGTACATACATTTCATATCAGTATTATTAGCAATTCCATCTAGAGACAATTATAGATAAAATATTATTACAGTAGTTATATTTACTTTTACAAAATAATAAAATTGTGTTTATTATAATGATAGTAGGAACAAGTAATAACAAACAATTTGATGATTAACAGCTATTAGCTATTAGCTGATGTACCTACATCATTATATAATATGATTTTTTCTGAAATAGTTCATTAAAGTTGTAGTTCTCATTTAGGTCAGACTATGTGGAAAAAATATATTCAACTATTATGAATTTATAAGAACAATTAGAAGTTGGAATTTTTTGAAAATTATTCTTTGGATTATCATTTTAAAGAATATGTACTATAAAGGAAAATAATCAGCAATCAGTGTTTAGTGTTCAACACTAGCAAAAAAATAGAATCAATATTCAGAAATCGAAAAGACAAACTACCAGAAATACAAATCCCCGGAATTTACAATATAGCTACATTAAATAATATTATCTTAGTGTAATAATATTTATATTTTAAATTATAAATATAAATATTAGGTAAACTAAATATTACATACAATTTAATGTCTCATCAGGTTGATACAGCGTGTCTAAAATATAAATAAAAAAAATATTATAATTGGAATTTTATTGTATAGAAAAATGTCAATAAATAAGTACGATAAATAATACTCTATTTAAGATATAGAAGTACTATCTGATAGTACATTAAATTTTAAAATAAATGATTTCAATGGATTTGTTGTTGCATGATAGTCACTTATATTTTCATTATTAATGTGCTATGGAACATATTTCAGATGAAAAATTACAATAAAATAAATTTGAGTCATATAACTTTTATAATTTTCATTAATTTTTCATTAATTATAATTTTATTGCAATTTGTAGTTATTAGAAATTTTGAATAGAAAATATTGAAAGTAAAACAAATTAAATTAAATTTTGTCTCTAAAATATGTCTTCGTCACATACCGTTGATGTGTAAATGTAAAAACCTATAATTTTCCACATGCGTAGTTTTAACGTCCGTTATTTTACGGACATGTAAAATCAAAACGTATACCAACATAATATTATCAAGAGCAATAACATAAAAATGGCTTGCCGATAATTAATAATTACGTAATTATTAGACAAAAGTATATGTTGTAGAAAATTAGAGATCCATTATGAGAGCAAGAAATACGTACCTATTAAATATGTGTACACTAATTACCAACAATAAAATATAAATATAGTTTGCATGCACTTTATGTCTATATAGAACGTGTGACCATCTAAAATCCATTCTGGAATCTGGAAATAAACATATTCTCGAACTTGTAAAACTGATATATCAATTTTCAATGATTTGCTAGAAAAGGTCTATTAATATTAGTCCTTACTTTGACTAAAAAGTTGATTATTTAAAAGATAATAATATTATATAATAACATTACATACTTGATGCCATGTTAAGGGTGAATGTATCTGAACACAATTTTAATTAAAATTTTAATTTGTGTATCAATAAATAACAAAGTAGTAAGTGCACAGTGAATGTTTATATAATTTATAAAATGTTTATTTTAAATATTTTATCATTGTCTAATAGTATATTAATATAGTAGTCTTAATATTTAATTTTATTTGTCTATGTCAATATTTTATAAGAGAAAACGTTAAATAATTTTAAAAAAGTAAATAATTTTAATCTCGTTTTCATAAAAAAATATTTATAATATCTAATTTGAGCCATGTTATCTACTTATTTATAATTACTAATTGTCATAATATTTATTTTAATAGATTCAAAGATAAATTAATTTTTAGTATCATTTAATTTTCAAATTATAGAATACTATAAGTAAGAGTTCTAAATACATACATAGATATATATATAATATATATATATATATATATAATATAGATTATTTTAAGAATTTTTTGAAATTACCTCTAACTTCTAGGATATAAAAACAATCCAAATAAATAGTATCGGAGAACATTTAAATAACCATTTTTTTTTATTCTGAGTAAAATTAGGAACATTTTGGTTTTACATTATTATTTTTTTTTTCTAAAACTATATGTAAAGTAGCCAAAGAGGTATAATTATTAGGAATAGAATGTGTTTTTAGTAGAGTACCTATAGTTGTAGTAACTAGTTTATACTTTAATTATATAATAATTGTGGAAACTTGCACTTAAATTTACCTTACCAAAAAATTAAGAGAAATCTTTATAATTCACAGTAACTGAAATTTTGACCATTATGATTCTCATAGTAAGATAACATAGGAAATATTGAAATAAGGAATTTGAAAATTTTATTGAGTGTTATAATAGAAATTTTATATAGGTAGATCCGTAATTAAAATTTGTAACGGTTACGATGATTTTTAGTTTTTATTAAATGTCATGCATATTATTGAATATTTCCTAAACTTAAAATTTTTCTATCAATAACTGTTCAATTTTTATGAAATGGCGTTCAATCTTCTCTACCTCTAAATTTGGAGAAAACTCAATAATTGATATAGTTGATAAAGTATAGCTCGCACAATTTTCAGAGTTATTGCTTGTACAATAGTTTTTGCAGTTGTGGTCACCGTCGACATTGATTAGTAATCTCCATCTACCATCTCTGACCGAATGATCAAAGCCATCGTCAGTCATTTAATTAGTTTCTTACTGTATGTTACGCTGTATGCGTGTCAAATTTCAACGTTCATGAGTTAATATAATATAGGTACAAGTATTGAGTCTTTGAGTTTGCTCAAGACAGAGAAAAGTGGCGGGATATTGTAGTGACGGCTAAAACTCTTTCTCTCTCGAGTAAAATGACCAAAAGAAGAAGGAAAGACAAGTATATTACGGAATTGTTTTGGTGCATAGAGGCTTAGAAAATTGATTATTGACCTGTACGTATATTTTTGTCCTTTTCTATAATAAAAGTACCTACATAAATGGGTAATTACATGTGCCCACATAAATACCTACTAATGAAATTTTTTGAAAAACGCAAAATTCAAGAAACTAATTTAAAAAATATACGAATAAATTTAACTAAATCATATGGACTTTAAACTTTTAATAAATATTGACATAGATAAGTATTTGATATAATTTGAATTTTTAAATCTATGCATGTTTAAAAATTAATAAATTTGTTAAAATATTAATCTCTATAAATCTATAATTAATTATCAGGAACTGTATCCGATAAAATTTTCCTCAGATTCGTTTTTTTAATCTAACGAATAATCTTATTTAAATTTAATTATAACACAAATTTATTGTATAGTAGGTATCACAATTATATCATGCACGATTATAATTTCTCGTCATTTTTACATATGACACAATACCTAGTATTATTATTATTATAATTATTATTAGTATAATTATTATTATCATTATTATTATATAATACAATATATGTTTTCGTTAATTGATAAGTAATATCATTAGCATTAATAATATGAGGTAGGAGATATGACACTGACTATTATTATACAACATCATATTCAACATAGCTAATTTATGATAAATTACATATAATTTATATTATTAAGTTTAATAGTTTTATAAAAATTAAAATTATGAAAATATAACCTATTTGACCATCTAGTGAACTAAATTCTGTAAAAAAAAAAAAAAAAAAAAAATGAGATAATACTCCTACTGCACAGTATACAGGTGTGCGAAACATAGCGTTTAATTTTAATTAGAATTTGAATGCAATGATAAACCATTGCATTCGAAAAAACGATTCTGAGCGAAGTTCAGTCAGATTATAATTTTCATTTGAACTAAAAATATCAACTTAAAACAACTATAAAAAAAAATATGATTAGGGATTTTTCTAATATTTTATTATGATGTTAATTAATATGTGAGTATACTTCAGTAAAAATTTTAGACCCTAATACCAAAAATTGACAATTTTATCAAACATTATATACGTAAAAACGAGAATTTTACGAAATATTCAAGCTCAAAGTCCGATATTTTGTAGAAAAATGAACGTCACGAATCCAAAATTTTACCATATATATATATATATATATATATAGTAGCGATGTGAATACCCAAAAAAATTTTCAAGTCTCTATCTTAAAAATTGCCTGAGTTATCGTGAAATATAGAAATTAAATTCGTCAAAATTTCAGTTTTTGTGAAAAATGCCGTTTTTTCGTCGTTTTTTCTGAAAAATGACACAAATAAAGTACCAACTACATCCACTTTTACACCGGAAAGTCGCTATTCGTGAAAATCGAAGCATTATTTCGGGTAGTAAAAGTGTTTTCAGTATATTTCTTCATACGTATGGATTCTAAGATTTTTGTTTTACTAAAAATATCAATTTAAAACAGCTATAAAAAATTGAATCTGGAGATTTTTTTAATATTTTAGTATGATATTAAGTAATATGTATGTATACTTCAGTAAAATTTTCAGACATTAATACCCAAAATTGACAATTTTATCAAACGTTATATACGTAAAAACGTGAATTTTACGAAATATTCAAAGTCCTATATTTTATAGAAAAATTAACCATACGTTTCCAAAATTTTACTACATATACATGGTAGCTATGTGAACACCCAAAAAAAATTTCAAGTCTCTATCTTAAAAATTGTCTGAGTTATCGTGAAATATAGAAATTGAATTTGTCAAAATTTCATTTTTCGTGAAAAATGCCGCTTTTTCGTCATTTTTTCGAAGTTTTTTCTACCGCTTAGGGTCAATTTTGAGAAATTCGATAAATGACCTAAATAAAGTACCAACTAGATCCACTTTGCTACCGGAAACATACCCTATTCGTGATAATCGGAGCATTATTTCGGGTAGTAAAAATGTCTTCAGAATAAAAAAAAAAAAAAAAAAAATCACACATCATTGTAAAACCAATACATTCTTCGCTTCGCTCAGAATCTAAAATAATAATAATAATAAAAATATAATATTATATCTCCATGTATAATAAAGTAATTCGGTTAATTTATAAATTTTCTAATTGTAGAATTATGTATACTTCTATTCTACATCAAAAAAATTAAAATTATAATATAATTATATTAAAAAATTTTTTCAATAAAGTTTTATTTAAAAATCGCCCCTCCCTAAAACGTTGGCCAGGGACGCCCCTGTTATATTACCTACTTAAGTATTATATATAAATATATATATATATATATATATATGTTACGGGTAATGTGCAAAATACGGATAATATATACATTATCCGGATAATGTGAACACTACCTATACCTATTGGATATAGTAAAAATATGATTTACAAATCGTTTATTTCGTACATTACCCGGGTAGTTTACACATTATCTACCTTTAAGTGGGTAATGCATAATTTGCGATAAATATTTCCGTTTAAAAATAATTATTGAACATTGTTAAACTGGATACATACCCAATACCCTTATAATAATATTAATAGTACAATAAATCGCGTTCGTTCGGTAGTCGATATCAGGCGAATTAAATGTTTATTAAAATATAAAATCCAATCGTTTTAAACTTTAGTAGTTTAGTATCCTGTTATCTGCTTTCGTTTATACATGTGTAATACTTGAATACTTCGTGTAATTTAGTTTATTAAAATGAGTTCGCATGAAGAAAATTTTTATAAATGTTTTAACAATTTAATTAAAGAAAATTAAACTTAAAAAAAAAAAAAAATAACTTTACACTAGAAATCAATTTAGTGTATGTCCTGAACCATTAATACATATTTCTGAGGTTTTAGAAACAAAAAAATCCTTACTGGAAATAGGAAATACTCAATCCTTAACTGGTGATCAAGGGTTTAAAAAATGTAATTGTTAAACAAAATATTTTACAAATAAATTTAATTGTAAATCTGCTGGAGTTTTATGTAATTCTAAATGTCATCCCACTTTGTATTGTAAAAATAAAATGTAACGATATAATTAGTAATAATATAATAATAAATTATTGATAATAACTTAATGTTTTCTTGATTATTTATTTACCTACTTTATCCATAGGTTAGTGGTTAATGTGCACTGTACGATAATTGGGAAAAGTATAAATACAATTTATACATAAATTTTGTAGTTAGTCTTTGTTATATTATAAATATAAAACTACTTTAAAAATTTTGGGGGGGGGGGGGTTGAACCCCTAACCCCCCTGAATACGGGCTTGTTTACAATATAAATTAAATGATATAATGTACGCGGTAAAGTACGGAAAACCCTCGTTAAGTTAATTTATAATTGTGATAAAAGCAAGTACAAAAACTATAATTTGGCAATAATGTGAAACTTCAACATGCACATTATTGCATAGATTGTACGTTTTATTTTTACTTTGTCCAGTAGTCTATTTGATTAATCATATAGTGCGAAACCACCTTAAGTTAAAACTGCAAAATCGCTTTGTTGTCGTATTTATCTGAATTTCCCATAGAATAATTGAAATAGAAATTACATTTTAGATTCTGAGCGAAGCGATGAATGTATTGGTTTTACATTGATGTGTGATTTCTTTTTTGTTTTTTTTTTTTATGTCTGTGTACAAAAATACTACCCGAAATAATGCCCCGATTTTCACGAAAATGGTATGTTTCCGGTATCAAAGTGGATGTAGTTGGTACTTTATTTAGGTCATTTATCGAATTTCTCAAATTTGACCCTATACGATAAAAAAAAACCACCAAAAAATGACGAAAAAACGGCATTTTTCACGAAAACTAAATTTTCAATGAATTCAATTCTATATTTCACGATAACTCAGGCAATTTTTAGGATAAAGACTTTAAATTTTTTTTGGGTGTTCACATAGCTACTATGTATATGTGGTAAAATTTTGGAACCGTTTGGTTAATTTTTCTATAAAATATAGGACTTTGAATATTTCGTAAAATTCACGTTTTTACGTTTGATAAAATTGTCAATTTTGGTTATTAAGGTCTGAAAATTTTACTGAAGTATACTTACATATTACTCAACATCATACTAAAATATTAGAAAAATCCCTAATCTCAATTTTTTTTATAGCTGTTTTAAGTTGATATTTTTAGTTCAAACGAAAATTATAATCTGACTGAACTTCGCTCAGAATCGTTTTTTCGCATGCAAAGGTTTATCATTGCATTCAAATTCTAACTAAAATTAAACGCTATGATTCGCACACCTGTATCCTGTGCGGCAGGAGTATCAGCTCATCTTTTTTAAACTTGTTTATTAGATTATGGGATTGCCATTTAAAATTATGATTAAAACTTAGAAATTTTACAACTGTTAATCTATTTCAGTGTAATTTGTTAAATTAAATTGTTTTTTCATATCTTAAATAATTTTATATTACTGATGACTGATATATACATGTTTATTTATTTATAATTATGTCGTTATTAAACATTATTATTATAATTATGGAAACCGTTGAGTCTTGAGTACGTCTTACCCGTCTAGGAACATGTACTTGAAACCGCAATGTGCCGACCGCAACAACACCCATCTTGTCGCAGCGATTAATCCTAGCGGCAAGCCGCTCCGAGGAAATCGTACCTACCTTTCACAAACCGCAGCGTATCAACCGTAACCGCAATTAAATTTATTTAACCGGGGCGGAATTTACATGTACCTTTTTTGACCTGGATATATTTACGGGCGGAATTTACATTTTTTTGACCCTTTTTTTGACTGAAAATGTGTAGGGACCAAATTTTCCTTTTCTGGGCGGAATTACTACCGCCCGTTATGGATAGTGTGCAACTGTGCACATTATCCGGGTAATGTATACATTACCCATTTATGCACATTACCCGTAAGGCGTAACACATTATATATAATTAAATCAATTTACAAAGTAATACAAATATCTAATCTAGGTGTATATTTACTTAATTTAATAAATTAGGTAATAGGTATAATATACATATAATTACCAGTGACAAATTTATAGAAGTAATCACGGAATTTTATGTGATGGAGTACCATTTTATTTTTATATGTTGTTGATATATCTGTTGAAAAGAATTTAAAAATATTTATTTTAATAATTCTTAATAAATTATTATAATATCTATATTTTTTAATTATTGCCACAGTTTCAATAATTATTATATTTTTCATATTTTCCATTCAAATTATATAATATTTAGGTACTTAAATAATTTACTCAACAAACGATACAAAAATAATGTTTATGATAAACTAATTTATTTATTGTTATTACGCAAATGATAATTTTGTCGAAGACGGTAATTATAAAATAACATATTTTCATTATTTGATGGTATTATGTTGAACAATACAGTTAAAATCAGTTGTTTATTTAATAAATATTTTTACACCGTCGTTATTTATTGTGATAATACTGTTAAAAATTAAAATGGAAATGATATTGCGAAATTTCCTAGCATAGCTAGATACCTTGAAGAACCATTAGGTCCGGATTAAGGAAAAATGCGCCTCAACTCAATGGTTTTACATCTACCCTTATCTGGTCATGATCTAAAAATTTGTTGTATCCTGCCAAAAAAGCTTTGACATATATAATCATATTTTATAAAAGCAATATTGTTATTGTGTATATTATGTTATGTAAAAATATCATAATAAAATTTATAATATATGAAATATATAAGTACGAGTAAGTACCTAATAGCATTACGGTATTAATTACTTATAATTACAATAGTTAAGGAATAAGCAAGTTACCAATTTGAAGTTCATAAATTATAATAAAAATTATACTAAAGGAAATCTAGTATATCTAATAAAGGATCAAATAGAATGGATTAATTATTTGTTTACTAATTTAATCAAAATTAAATTAAAATAAAACTATTTATCAGTTTTTTTTTTTTTTAGAAAATTATTTATTTAACATATAACATTTTTATTATTCTACGTATTATTTTCTTTGTTTAATAAAGCTAAAGAATTAAATCTGTTATTACGAGTAATGAAACTTAATTAGGTAGTACCGTAATACTAAACAACTTTAAGAACTGAAAACGATCTTTAATCAGAAGAATTTGTTAATACAGCTAAAATATAATATATTATTCTAAAAACTATACATAAAATATGAAACATATTATCAAAATTATTATTCTTTATTACCTAATAAAAACATATAGCACCGAGTAATTTTCAGTATTCTTAAGTTCTATCTTCTTTAATAAATTGGGTATAATATAATAAGATAAAATAGATTCATTTTCAACATCCGAAACAAAACTAATTGGTTAAATTAAAAATTAGAAATGCATAAATAATACATTTATATTAACAATATTATTATTTATTATACTTTATGAATTTGTAATATAAATGTCATGATGTAGTTAACACCCATTTGTAGCAGGTATGTACCTATATATATTTCACAGACTTATCTATACTATAGTCAAGAAATCTGTTATAGTATTTCAACCTATATTACCTATAACCATAAATATAAACTGTATTATTAACTCACAAAAAATAAATACACAATAAATGGAAAATAAGGATAAAAATATATTATTATCTCAATGCATCCATAATGATAATAAACATATTGAGCAATTATTAACCATTTCTTTGAAAATTTTCAATAAAATTTAATACAAAATTAGTAAATTGACATCCTCCTAGTGCACATTAAAATTTAGCACTTTAGGCAATTGCCTAATGCACTGCCTCTACGTTAATTCCGACCCTGGGCGCAATAGACTGGAAAATTTTTATCTATACACTCTGTGCTTTCAGGTCACCGTTCGTTGTCGTTGAGCTTTATATTCGTGCGGTTTTCGCAATCAGCGACGAGTGTCGATCGTAATGTTTTAGATGGGTACGAATTTAGGCCATTATATTATATATTGCCATAAGTCTTGGTTGTCGTTTATACGCCCTAAAATTATTCATTATCCGCATTGTACCTAATTTATTATTTGCATTATATTTAAATAGTTGATCTGATCTTACATATTATGTGGTTAGATACCCTATACAGCTGTTGACGTAATCATTGTACGCGCCTTATATTTATTATAATTATTATTATTATTATTATTATTATAATAATACTTAAGTGCTCGCCCTTTGCGGTTAATTAATATACATTTTATGGTGTATCATTTCAAATTATTATCTTGATCACCCATTTTCAAAAAATTCCTATTCACTTAATCCTACCTAAACTATTGAATTTAATATTAATATAATTATTATGAAATCTATCGAAAAATAAAATTGAAATATTATGGTGTACAAAAAATATAATTTTATGATAAATAGCCCATGGAAGTATATATACCTATATATATTTTTAAATAAACATTATGTTTGGACAATTATATTACACAATAAGTGAAATAATTATATTTTTAAATTGTCTCTAAATCTTTAATTTATATGATATTAAAATATAAATAATTATACATACCATTATACGTATATAATGATATAATGTTAAACATTTTTTCAGATAATGTATATATTTCTATGTATTCTTTGAAAATAATAGTTAGATAATCTTTCAGAAATCTGAATCCAGATTCTTTAAAGTCTATAAAATTAATGTATCTTTATATTTTTTATATTACATTAAAATTGTTTAAAAAATATATATGAAAATCACTAACTTACTTTGAGTAATTGTTATATCAAATAAAAATAAAGCAAAGGAAATGATACAGGTGTAAAGAGGATAGTGTTGAATTTTGACTAACATTTGAATGCAATGATAAATTATTATATACGTGAAATCAGATAATAGATTATGTACCTACCTACTGATTTAAATTTTTTCTTTTATCCCTCAATAAGTTCAATAAAATAATAAATTATAAAACTCCTAAATGGGTCATCTAAAGTCTTAAATATGACAGTACTTCTATCAGAATCGTTTTTCGAATTTAATGGTTTTTCATTCCATTCAAATGTTAATCAAAACTCAACATTATCCTCTTACACTTATATCCTTCCACACCAGTATCTCTTCCTTTGATTTTTATTTGTATGATTTAATAATATTCGTAAATTGTTTACTGCTAGTTAGTGATTTTAATAAAACTTTAATAACATATATAGGTATGTATTATAAATGTACTTACGCTTTATTTTATCAACAGTTTCAATAAATTCAAAATATATACACATTAAATTTTCATAATGTCCAAATAACAATTTTATGGCTATATGAGTATTCTCTTGCAATAAGGAATTTAGATTATTATTGATGTCTAAAATTTATATTTATAAATTTATATTTATATAAATTCTATTGTTTAAAATATTATCTACTATTCTAAATATAAATCCAAAATATTTTTAGAAATTTTTATGTCTTTTTTTCTTCTCATTCACCTTTTCTCTTAACTAATTAGGGATGGCCAAAACTGACCCTGGTCATCAACTTCCATTAGTACCTATTTTGTGAATCCTTTTCACACACACTAGCCATTTCCATATCACTCTCAACCACCTAAAACCACCTCTTTTTCGGTTGCCCTTTTCCCTGTAGGAATTTATATATATATATGTTACGGTAAATTATTTTATTGTGAAAAATAACGTTATTTCCCTGTAAATAACGTTATAAGCTGATATCAGTGGATATTATCGTTATTTTATAGTAAATCACGTTAATTACCTAATGGAATAGGTAATGTCATTAAGTCCATTATCTCTTTAAATTGTTTTATATTTTTTCAGTCTTCCTATATAATAAATCAATGTTGATTATTAAATTGATATAAAAACAAAAATTGCAAAGTTATTTTGGAGTGGAAGGGACGCTCGCTACTCGACGGCTTCGCTCACTTCCTCAAGCACCGCTTTGCAGCAATTTTCGTGAGGATGGGTCTACGCCCCAAGGGAGAAGGGACTAAAGCATACCTAATTATTACCTACCAACCTACCCCATAGACCGTATACTGGTGCGGATAGGCAGTGGTTTCGTGTGACATAAAACCTCGCTTCGCGAAACCTTTGGATATTTACTCCATAATTGGTACATATTATATGAGTATTATATGGGTACTTATACGGTAGTCGCGATAACCGACAAGTACCAAAAATAATATTTTAGATTGATTAGGTTCCTATGACTATTTTAATATTTTTTAAAAATATTTAAAAATATTAAAATTTTCTAATCTGTCTAATATTAAAAAAATAATAAATTATTGATATATGATTGAAGATTTTTATTTATTTAACAAAAATTATAATTTATAAATATAAATAATTAACGTGAATAAAATATTAACGTCTTTCTCCATCATATTTGGAGATTCACGTGAATATTCGGTAAATAACATTGGATATATAATAATATTGGATAAATAAATATCCACTGATATCGGCTAATAACGTTATTCACCAGAAAATAACGTTATTCTCCATTTAACATCATTTACCGTAACATATACTCGTATATATTGAATATTTTTTTTAAATGGAGAGCTTCATAAGAAATGTTCACAGAAATATTTATTTAGTTATAAGTATTTGTGTATATCGCAAGTAAAACTTTATGTAACATATTAATATTGGTTTTTGTTAAAAAAATGAAACAAGAAATAGTGATGCAATACGACAAATACCAATCATATTAAAGAATACCACTCTCACTCCCACTACAAATTATACTTCAATATGAATCTTATATAATATTATACAGCGCTCCCTATTAAAAATTATTTTAATTGCTTTAATTAAACAAGTGGGGATTTCAAGGGGCATGCCTATAAAAAGCCGTCGCAGCTACACTTAATCGCCCTTTTTCGGACACCCGATTGACCACTCAATCCAATGTTCCGACTTTCGTTTCTCGCATACTAATATTCTCTTAAGGACCACGTAGAACGCTGTGAGGTAGCAGAAGAATTCGCGGGCCTCATAGTTGTTTGTCTCATGTCATCCTTTTAATTTACCTTTTACGAATGCGCATATGTTATGCTGCATAGTTGCTGACGAATTCGCGGACCATATTACTAAAGCTATGCGTCTTCATTAAATTTTATATATTTTTGTCACATTGGTTTTAGTCGTACTTGCTTTAGTGATCTGTATTGATTTTAAACCTTTTGTTCTTTATTTTTTAATATTTAATACGTAAGGTATATCCTATGTATCACGTAGATCTGGATGATAGATTAATGTGGTGACACGTGTATTGAGTGAATGGGAAACGGTGCTATCACGCATTAATTATATATTACAATACAATCTTGTCTCAGATTGTATTGTAATATAGAATTAATCTAAGGTTTAATATCTTATTTATCTAAGGTTAACTCTGTCGATGATTGTCTACTCCTTCAAGACGATCTTAATTCTACCTCATTGTGGTCTGAAATACTTGGTTTGTCACTTAATATTAAAAAATGTAGGTCAATGGTATTCACCATGAGACTATTCCTATTACTTTTTCTTACACTTTCTTACACAATTAATCGTTTAAATCTTCTCCCTATTGACACTAATGTGTGTGATCTTGGATTTTAGATTTACTCTTTCTCTTTTCTCCGGTCTCATATAATGTTAAATGTAGAGCGTTTAACGTTTTAAGTTTTATTAAAAAAATAGCTGGAGAATTTAAACTTTATAATTATCTTAAATGTTTGTATTGTTTTCTAAACAGGCCTATTGTTGAGTATGGCTCCGTTGTCTGGGATCCACATACAGCGGAAGATTGTAAACAGCTAGAAAGAGTCTAACGAAAGTTTCTTGGTTTTATTAAATATATTCTTAAAATTAACTGTCCTTTTCACGATTACACCCATGTCCTTCAAATATTAAATCTTTCTTCTTCATCTGACCGTCGTCTATCTCATATAATTTTTTCCTCAATGAACTTTTCTTTGGTTCCTTTGATTCTCCTTCTCTTCTTCAGCTATTAAATTTTAGGGTACCTATACGAAACACCCGTAATAATTATAGTTTTGTCATAACTCAATGTTCAACAAATTATTATTTGGAGGACGTGTGGTGTAGTGGGCGTAACATAGCTACCTATGTAGCATAAGCATAAACTCTATAAGCACCATAGCCAGGTATCGACAGCAGATTGGTGACTGCCGCTGCGATATACAGCATACTGCCTGAACTACTACCATCAGGGGGGATGGTAGGGGGACCCATCATGGTAGAAACCTAAAGGGTGTTAAATGGTAATTCTGCCAAATAGGCGTCCGAACAGATCTTGACCGGACAATATATTATATGCAATAAAAAAAAAATAAAAAAAAATAAAATAAAAAAATATTTATTGAATGAACCCGTAACAAGGATAATGAGGCCTGCCAATGAGACTCCGTCATTTCTATTTTAGTTTATTATTGTTAAATAGTAATATTTATGGAAATTTTTGTTTTGTTTTTTTTGTATACTAAAGCCTTTGTATAAATTGGGCTCACGCCCGTACTTATAATAAATAAATAAATTTAAAATATTTTACAGTATTCATCATTAATTTCTTTAATGCTTACTAATATCATATCTACTTAAATTATACTTTACCGTTGGTTCCGACAATATTTGAAGTAAGTTGATATATTAATATTGCATAATTCATACTGACTAAGTGATCATTTGTTAATTCTTGTGGACTATTCAACAAATTTACCATGTAATCAACATCATTATTATCTGTGAATACTTAATATCATAAAAAATAAAATAATTAGTAAATTCTTATAATAGTGCAAATTGTAGAATATTCATGACAAAACATAGGTTAGAGTTAAATTGAAACTTGATCCACAATTTAGCACGTCTACCATAATAGATTTTTATTTTGTTATTTGTTAAGATCATTGGAAAATAACACTTAAAATATATCTTTGAGCTCGAAAATGTCTAATTTTAATTTGAAACAAGTATTGAAGACGATTGTTTTCGGAAACTCGGCTTTCAATTGTTCTCGTTTGTTATGAAAATTTCGTCGTTTGTTCCATCTCTGTTTCCAAGTGATGAGCTTGTTTTGTGATTTGCTGTGTTTTAATTTTTTTTTTGATATATTCACAAAAAAAAAAAAAAAAGGAAAACAATTTCTTATTTTAATTTAAATATTACATCTATTTATAATTATAATAATTTTACAAAATTCTTGGATAACGTAAATATTTTTTTTAGATTATTTATTGAATAATTAATAATCAAGTATTGATCTTTAGTGACTAAAATTATTATTATATTTACTCCTAATAAAGCAAATAGAGTGAACATCATTAGTGCGATCGGTATTTTAATTTCAATGGCAATCGGTTTTACTTCATTATGTTTAGGTTCGAACATATAAAATAAATATATAATATTTCAAAGTATAACGAAAGGAGCTATAGCTTGTAATTTTAAAATTTTAGTTAAAATCTTTACCAAAATATATAGGTAGTAGGTATTAAGAAAAATATTAACCTGAATTAATTACCTAAAAATGTATTAGGTACGATTGTATAAATAAATAGAGTAGAAAATAAACCTGTACATCAAGTTGTAGATCGTACCTATTTTTAACTTTTTTTGGTAAGTGATATAATAATTATTATTGTAACTAATAATACTAAATTAAAATCTATAATACATAATTATTATGATAAATAAGAGACTTATGTATTTGAATAATATTTCATAAATGATATATAAATATATTTATTTGAATATAATAAAGTAACAAATATATAGGTATTATATGCGTACAAATGTTCTTTAATGTTTATGTTATTAATATTCTTCTAATAGTAATTTTAATTAGGACAAAATCATAAATATAATATAAATATATAATAGATATGTATGTAAAAAAAAACTGGATACTTTAGTCCAGACTACATTAAATATTTAATATTATATTTTTTTATATTATTACATAAGACATAAATAATAATAATTGCTATTATTCTAGTAAAAATAATTTCAATAAATTTTAAAGTAAATAATCAAAAATAAATTAACCTTGAAGTCCAAGTATGTGTTATTTATTAATTGAAAAAAAAAAAAATTGAAAGAACTATAATTTGTATAGTTTAGAGAGTGAAACATAAAAATATAAAATTCTATAAAAAATTTTAAAATTCGTGTATACATAAGCTACCAACGAATTAATTCAGTTTAATATTCCATTATTTTACAAATTATTTTATTTATTTAGCACGCATTACAATAATTGTGTAGGAACTTAATTTTAAGACCAATAATCAGATCATCAATATATATTATATAATACCTACTACAGAAAATTTGTACTTGGTATTAATGAGATAAAATATTTGTATTGTAGTATGAGTATCGCATCATGAAAAGTAAATTACATAATACTCGTATTTAAAAAATATTAAAGATCTTACATACCTTAAGTACGTAAAATTGTAAAAAATAGAATTATTTAATAATAATTTAATGTGATTTAATAGGTGTAAACTAAGTACTAAATATAACACTATTTTAGTACTCATACTATGTTAGAATACCTACATGAGAAAGAAACCAAATTAAGCACACGCTTACTATTCTAATATAAATTACGTAAAAATCAATATTTAATAATTATCTATATAATGTGTAAGATTGAAATAGATATAATATGTTATTTTATAAAAAATATAACGAATATATTAATTAACAATGTTTTAACAATTCAAACATTTTTTCATTAACTTGCAGTCTGCAATAATTTAAGTACTTATAGTTCGACATAAATGAGCAACATAGTAATTGATTTGTATTAACTATATTCAATTTTGTTAATTTTAATTAAACTTAACCATTAATTTTACCACGCCCACTTTATGCACACGATATGCACACCTATATCACTGCGGCAGGAGTATCAGATCATCATTTTTTTTGTTGTTAATATATCAAAAAAAATAAAACACAGAAATTCACAAAACAAGCTCATCACTTGGAAAAACATATAGAACAAACGACGAAATTTTTATAACAAACGAGAATAATCGAACGCCCCGTGTTTGGCGACGAGGTTCAGAGGTGGGGGGTGCCGGGGAAATGCACCTCATAAGACTAAGAGTCTAAAGTTATATTTACATTTGTGCGTTTTCATCTTTAATTTTCAATTCAAATTGCGTTTCAATATTCTATTCCACGTAGACTTAGATGTGGGCGGCATTTTAGGGGGTAGTTGCACCTTCAAAATTTTTGGTCGGTGTCAGGAACAATAGTATCATACTTTACTTTGATACAAAGTTATACAGGTAGATAAAAATTATATTATAAATAGGATCTTTAGAAATATTAAATAAGAACCAAATGAATTATCCAATGTAATATCGTTTTGATATAAAGTTGAGTGATTATCAAATATGCCAATAATATTATATTAAAATTGCGTTTTATTGGAATTTTAAAATTTTGGATTTTTATAAAATATTAATATTACATATGGGCTAATGGCCAATACGACAAGATTGACTACAAAACTATTGTAGGAAAATCAAAAATCATTCATAATTATTATCATTAAATATTTCTTGATTGTTGTATTATTTTTATATACAAATTATATTATGTAGGTACATTAAAATTAGTGTTAAGTAATAAATTATATAAATAAATTTTTATATAGTTTAATATTGTTCAAAGTACAACCTTAAAAGTATTTCATATGTTGGTAAATAATAGGTGGTTTTATGTGTGGATCTACTTGAAATATTAAGGAATTCGCATTATTTGATAATCAATTTTTATATTGATTTATATTTATGTTGAATGATGAATGACATTTCAAACAAAATATTCAAAAAGATATTTTAATATTAGTATATTGAATGAAATTAGATTTCATTTAATTTAATCATTCTTATAACAATGAAATAATATGATTGTTTAATTTTAATATTTTCAATAACGAAATATTATTCCATTCGATTTTTACCTAAAAGACCAAGGATAACACTAGTGTCAAAGAAAAATACAAATTTAATGTAAAATTTTATTTTCTAATATTTATTTAATAATATTTCTGCATATATAGAAATAGCATGAAAATATATATTTCTCTTACTTGATTGAATATGATTACATACTACAATTAACTTTTCTCTCATAGCATCTATATTTTAAATACATAATATATTATTGATATAAAAATTATTTAGTTGATTACTTAATATATAGGTGAACAGTATCTATTTATTATTATAATATGTTCACAAATATTTAATAAATTTCATTGTAGTTAATAAATTTAATTAGGTAGGTTATAAATTCTAATATTACTACATTTATTACTTTTTTGAAAAAGACTATTCATAAAATATAATTTAATAAATAAAAAATATTACCATGTTTTAGTGACTTTACGTACGATGCATATTATGTATATTATGTGAAATTAGTAGTGTCTCTTTTATATTTATTTATTTATATATTTAACGTAAACTAACACTTTTAACATTTAGTTACAAAATACGCTTTTCGACAAAAATATTTCAGTATTACAACATTAAAATAAATTATTAACAAGTATAAAAAAAAAACAATTAAATTATATAGATTATAAATATCAAAACAAATATACAAAACACAATAAGAATATAATTAAGAAAAAATAAAATGAATGTACGGTTTGGCTTTCATCATTATGCCATTATGCCCCTCGTTGGTTCATTTACTTGATAATTGGTGGTGCAAGTAAACATAAAAAAGGAGCCTGGGATCTGCTGCATCTTTGTGGAACTTTAAAATTTAATAGGGATAAATGGTAAGGTTCAAATTTACCACTCATCAACCCATTTAAGAATTTAATTTCCAGTGTTTCTCTGCGATTAACCAGAGAATATAACTTAAGGAGATTACAAATTTGTGTGTAGTCATACTGCGCATAAGAAACAATTAATAGAGAACCAATAAAATGAAACACTGAAAAAGCAAAACTGCTTAAAGCAGTTTATGTCAAGCTGACTTAGTCAAAATAAAACAGTACACGCCGCACATCAAAAAAGCAAGAAAAACAAAATCGTTTTAGTCATTAACATGTCCGATGAAGAGGATATTGTTGTGCCTATTTTATGGTCTTTATTATTAAAAATAGAAGAGAATGAAAAATCAACCATGATGTGGATACACTACTACACCCATTAAATAAAAAAACGTACTAAATATAATTTAGTAAAATAATAAATATGATAAAAATAATTTATTTTATACATTATAATACCTGTATAACAATACATAATATTATTATTTATAATTACCTTATCAAAAGGCATAGAAATGGTAAGAAATTATGAATAATATTACATGTATTTTATAATATTTAAAAAAATTAACATTTCATGTTCAAAGTCAAATACCAATCATAGTAATTTATAAATGAACAGATATTATCAAAATTTGACTTTCTAAAGTTATAAAAAGTATGAGATCGAGCGAAGTTAGGCGGAATAAAACTTAAGGAAAATAAGATATTTAGAGCTGGATGAGAAGAATCGAGAGGAACTAAAGAATCAAGAGACTTATCTTATTATTCTATGAGGTTATTACTACAGTAGACCAAGTCAAATATTGACTCCTGATTATTAAAAATTTGGTTTTTTTGATAGAAATGAGAAGTAGAAAAAGTTTACGGAATATAATGTACACGAAGTGTTGAATTACATGTATAAATTAATTCAGTATCATGATTACTTGATTTATTTCAGGCAAATTATAATCCCCACAAAATATAAATATATGATTAGGATAATATTGAAAAATATATTTAACAGCTTAATGGGTAATAGTAATATATACACCAAACAAGGATTTTGGAGGAATATATAAACTACCAATTACAAAGTTACTAGAACTAAAAGTAAATTTTACAAATTGTTCAACGTTAGATGTAGGAATAAGTATTAGACAAGAAGGAATATTTTTTTGAATGCTAATAAGAACACCTCCTCCACGTAGATGCACATTACTTAAACTACAACGGTCATATCGATAAACATTGTAATTAGTAAGACCTATTTCATAGTATCCAATAATATTTGTTAATCAAGTCTCAATTAATACTAAAAACATAATATGTAAACTAGTAGCATTACAATTAAAATATTTTCCTTAGTGCGAAGATCACGGCAGTTTTGATAAAAACAATTGACAGAGAAATTATTAGTAGAAGAAGCATTTAAATATGATTCGTTTGAAGTCTATCCTTTCCCTCCATTTTTGAACAGAATGCTTTTACTTTGAGCACACCATTGAAATGAACAATCCTCAAGTTGGATTCTCCAGCAGCAAGTCTATTCCCCAGTTTTCCATAACAACTACGCAGAAGAGAATATTGTAATAGTATTTTGTCACAGACAAGGCGAAATATAACACCAATATTTGTATTCGTTCGCTTTAAAAAACCAAATTCCGACAAAAGACGCATAGCAGATTCCATTGAGTCACAAATAACGTTTAAAAGGCAAATAAAATTGGTGTGAAATTTTCAAAGGCGGACAAATTTATATTATGTAGTTGGTATTGCTATACCAAGAGACTGAAGAAGGCAACAGAATAATAATTGTTTATACTTCATACGTAATTAAAATACAATAGTTCGTCCTATATCATATTTGAAAATTTACAATTTTAAATAAAGTTATAATCTATAGTATAATTTGGATATAATTCTATGTGAATTAAACACATATTTTGTAATTGTATTAATACCAACTATAATATCAGGCATCATTTTAAAGTCATATTTTTTTCGCTTTTAAAATCAATATACAAATAAAAAATTTTTGTGGACTTGGGTTTTTATTTATTTATTAATATATACTATCCACAAGAACTCTTCTTATAAAACAAACTTAATCACGTTCAACTTTTTAATATAAGCTTTATTTAAGAAATATTATTTGAAGTTTATATTACTTGAAGTCCAGTCATCAATTATTGTGCTCCAGAGTTGGGATTCCATTAAAGTATCCAATTTATTTTTAAATTGACCAGCAATTTCCAATGATCCGGTAATCGAGAAATCTAATTATAATTATTGTGATGTATGTAGAGAGAAGATATTACGTAAGTTTCATAATAATAGGTTATTAGTTACATAATTAGTTTTATATTATTATCAAGAATAATTTAGTGATGTAAGAAATATATGTGCCTAAAATGGCGAATTCACAGCTGATAAATTTTAAAAAACACTAACGATTACCTGCATTCTAGATTACTAATATTATTAAATATAATTGTATGTTATATTTGATATTAATAATTTTAATTTTTAGTTATAGTTTATTTTTAAAAGAATTATAGGTAATAAAATAGTACCTAATAAAAAAACATGTGAAATTATTTTTATTTTTATTTAAAGATTGAATTAAGTTTTTTAATTTTATGTTAGGTATTTAATTTATGTTAGATATTTAACTAGAAGTATATGTTATAAAATTTACAATTATATGAAACAGCAGATAATTAAATATTATATTATTATATATATAATATTATTATATACTTACCTGTTGCCTACACTATAATTATTTACCTTTTATTAAATAGAACAATTCAACCAAAAAATTTCCATAAGTCAGTACTGTTGTTGCTATATAATTATTAAAATAAATAACTTAATTATAATATTATCACTTTATCAGTAATATAGTATAGATAATATTTGAATTGTTTTTCATTTTATTTTATATATTTAAAATATTTTATTTTAAATTCTGAGCGGTGTGAAGAATGTATTGGTTTTACAATGATGTTTGTCTTTTAGAATCTGAGCGGAGCGAAGAATGTATTTTACGTATAATTTAAATTAAACACTATGATTGAACACCTGTATTCTTTCCACACATATATCCCTTTCCTTGCTTTTTTTTTTTTTTGACACTTTTACTACCCGAAATAATGCTCCGATTTTAACGAATGTTATGTTTTCGATTGAAAATTGGATGAAATTTGTACTTTATAATGGTCATTTTTCGATTTTCTCAAAATTGACCCCATGCGACACAAAGAAAGGACGAAAAAATAACGAAAAAAGGATATTTTTCCTTCGACGAATTTGATTTATCAGCTAAATTTGTTTATAATAGTAACCAAAGTGATAATATGAATATTATTGTTACAAATAACAACTAAAATAATATTATTAATGTTACTAGGAGCTGATACTCCTGCCGCAGTGTGATACATGTGCCAGTTGAATACTGATGAAAGTGGGACACAGCCACACAGGTGTGAGTGGAATATTGGTGGGGGTGAAAAAATTTTTATTTTTTAAAAAATAGTGTTCGGATGGAGAAGTCATTTCTTCTGGTGCATTGAGCCCAACGGAAGTAGCTTCTAATGGGATAACGGTAAAAACGTTTATCCGCCTTCGGCGGATTGAAAAGCGTTCGAAATCTAGTGGTCCTACTAACACTCTTTTCGGGTAAACAGTCCTTGACCGATCACGGTAGACCCTGCGGAGTACACCTTCAGCGCACTCACTAACCATCGTCGGACCAAAATTACATTTTCGTTAATTTTGATTAGGTGCAAAATAATTGGCTCAATAACACTAATAATTAAAATTAAATTATTCAAATCTTGTATAGAAAAAAATCATACATGCATTTCAAATAATATGCAAACGCCCACCGTTACTATCCATCGTTGATATTCGCGTAGATATATACCTAATACTGCATAAAATACAATATTTAACCATTGCCACAACACTAACGTATCACGTGTCAGCGTCTATCAAAACACTCAAGTACGCAATTCAAAATTCAAATATCGAAAATACACTAGGTACTTTGGATTTGAATGTAAATAATGTTTAAAGGCTGCAGAGTCAATTTGAAAATAACGCGCAATCGTAATAATGACGCGTATAGTTATGACGACGTTATCTACTACTATAATTACTGATATAAATTTATTACCATTACTATGGTTAAGTTAATATTATACAAATTATTATTAGTAAACCGAAGACCATTAAAATATAATCGCATGATTGTAATTTTAAAATTTGAACCATGTGACATATCTTAAAAACATGAAATATATCACATATTTTTTTATATTTTATAAAACTAACATGAACAATATTATTATAACTATCTAATTTATTTGCTATATTATGAAAATCAAAAATATGCATCAAAACATACGATATTATAATATATTTTATATTATTCAACTTTTAACATTATTGTACAACGTTATATAAAAAACTAACTTACTATCCATAAATTTCAATAGCTGAACTAAAGTTCTTTGAAATTCTGGACCATGTACTATAATTTATTAAGAATATTATTTTAGATTTTGATCGAATCGAAAATATTGTTTTTACGATGATATGTCTTTTTTTTTTATATCTAAAGACACTTTTACTACTTAAAATAATACTCCGACCTCCATAAATAGCATATCTTTCCGGTTGGAAAGTGTATAATAGTTGTTACTATATTTATACTCTGTTCCAAAAGAGAAGACACGGGTTCTGCGCATAGCGAATGACGGCCGATCATTCCCGATCATTGCCGACGATGTATACACTGTAATTAAAATGCGGCACACAATAGCCGTGTACACTTGCACGGTTATCAGGTGACAGGTTATACGTATATTCACCAAGTGTCATAGATGTCAACAATCCAAGCGCGCCGTTTAATGGTTTTTAACGATACAGCTTGGTGTCAGAGGTCGCTGGTGAGCATACGTGCATTTATTGGAGTAGGTGGGGAATGCGCGCCGCCGAACGAAAACTGGTCACCGCTTCGTGTCTTCTCTTTTGGAACAGAGTATAGGTCATTGTTAGAATTTCTCAAAATTCACCCTATACGATAAAAAAAACCAACAAAAATTGACGAAAAAACGGCATTTTTCACGAAAACTAAATTTTCAATGAATTCAATTCAATATTTTACGATTACTGAGGCAATTTTGAAGTTAGAGGCTTGAAAATTCTATTGAGTATTCACATAGGTAGGTTCTATATATATGTGGTAGAATTTTGGAACCGTTACGTTAATTATTTTACAAAATATAGGACTTTGAATATTTCGTAAAATTCTCATTTTTATGTATATAATATTTGATAAAATTGACAATTTTGAGGCATTAAGGACTGATTATTTTACTTTAGTATACTTAATATGATATAAAAATATTACAAAATCCAAAGACTCAATTTTTTTTTATAGATGTATAAAATTGATATATTTAGTTTAAACGAATTAATTATTATAATATCTTATAAGTTATAATCCATACAAGTATTTTTATTATTTATCAATACTTTTACAATAAAAATATCAAAAAGTTAACAATTTTTGAAAATTTTATTGATGCATACTCAAATTAAATCAAATCAAATATTTTAACGTATTTCCAAAATATTAAGATAATCTCAAGTCTCCATTATTTTTTAGGTTTTTAATGTTGAAATTTCAGTAAGATCATTAATTAAATAACTAAACAATAAGTATTTATATGGATTATTTTTAAATATATTAATATTTAAAATAATATTAAAAAACATTTTTAAATTTTATTGAAGCTTAAATACATTTTATTTATCTCAATTCCAATTAATTGTGAATTATCTAATTTTCATTTTTTTTTTTTTTTTTTTTTTTTTTATAGCTGTTTTAATTATAAAAAGTAAGGGACGAGATACTGTGTGGAAAGGATACAGGTGTTAAGAGAATAGTGTTGAATTTTGATTAAAATTTGAAAGCAATTATAAATCATTACATTAGAAAATCGATTCTGAGCGAAGTACTGTGAGATTTGGGTATTTAGGTGATACATTTATGAGTTTTATGATAAATTGTTTATATTGAACGTTGAGATAGATTAATGTAAAAGTTTTATTGGGTACAAATATTATCTGATGAACATTGCTCAGAAACTTTTTCACAAATATAGTGATTTATCATTGCATTCAAATATTAATAAAATTTCAACACAATCCTGTTTAAACCTGTATCCTTACCACACCTGTATCCCTTCCCTTGCTTTTTAATGTAAATAAATAATATATGTAGGTATTTCGTATCATTGCTTCGTTAAAATGTTAATTTATATTTTTTTAAATACTTATATTAATTCATCTCATTATGATTTAAATTTTTGATTGATAATCACCTTGAATCGCATAATAGTTTATAATTGTATTTGGAATATTATTAATATCACTTGAATCATTAATTAATATTGTGTTTTGTATGTGATATAGATTATATAAAATGCATGCTTTTCCAATCGTCGCTAAAAAAAAGAATATTTTTAAATTATAAAATTAATTGTATTTAGTTTAAATGTATTAATTAAATTAAATTATATTAATTATAATTAATATAATATTATCTGTAATAATTATGGTTAAATATTTTATCTTATATCATTAATTTTTATAAGTATTCTTTCTTATCTAATACTAATAAATATAAAAACAATACACTAAAATTTTAAATTGTGATAGTTTTATTTAACTTCTTAAAAAGTAGCTTAATGTAATAGAATATTTTATACTGTTCAATAGTCTGATGAACCAATAATTTGTGCTTATTAATTTGTGCAACCAGAAATAACATATTTTTTATTCATTTTTCACGTTTTATTGCGTCATATGTTTGTATGTTTAATATACAACACATTATACAATTTTTGTTTAATTTGTAGTTAATATTTTCTTTTCGTTTAGGTTAGCAATATGATGTTAATTATACCCATTTTGAGATTGCACAGTTTTATATTTAACTAAAATCTTATACATTCTATATTCGAGAAAATTATTTATTTTATTATTATTTTTTATTATTAAATTAGAAATTAAATTTATTATATTATATCAACCATTTCAAAAACAAAAATTAATAAAAATTAAAATAACAGTTATATTTTTTGACATAATAGTAGTTGCTGAATATTTTTAATTACTGATTTTATAAGAAAAATATTATTACTTGTTAGAGAACCAATAAAATAAAAATTAAGGCAGGACGAAAATATGGATTTAATAAAATGTCTATTGAGAGGAATTGATGGATGTTCCGGTTTTCTAAGTTCTGTAACTGAGGTTGAGTAGGAATAACATGAGAACTTAACTAATATGAAGGGGAATAAGAAAAAGAATATGTGACTCCAGCTATTCTTACAACGACAGTTTGTTGATGCCACGACGGAGAATAGGAATTAAATGAACATAAAATAGTACTGATGAAAAACGTTATTGATGGAACCACCAAAACATACGATTTTTCATTACCTGGAATGCGTAAATGAAGATGAACATAATATGAATTAATAAAAATAATATAACAATAGATTTAGAGGTAAAAATCCATAGCATTAGAATGCATTTTTAAAATAATTTGGTACCATTTGCAATCGAAAGTAAAAAGTTTAAAGATGGGATTAGGAGTCAGACACAATGAAGAAATGACTTGATATTGGGGTAATTATACAATGAAAAGCTTCAAGATTGGTGTTACTTTCTGCTATAAAAGAACACACATAAGGAAATAAGTTATCAGAAAACTGACTTTGAGGACGAGGGAAATAATATCCGGCGGGAGAAAATGAAACGGAATCATCAGTGAAAACAAGAGAGCACAAAGAATAGTGATCAGTGATTTATTCTTCTTCGTGAAGTTCCTATACGTTTTGGATGTTGGAAATCATATTATTGAATATTGTTTATCTTTATAACAATGAAAAAAATAGTTGAAATGATGTTATATTTAACCAGTCCCGGAGTTTTTTTAGTCAAGATATCCTTCGTTGATCAGTATGACACGGTCGTGTATTATGCCTGTTATATTTTACCATTTGTCCAGTTCCCGTCTACTTCGATGGCCTACAGTTCCTATTTGCTTATTAAGACGGGTCTACCCGAATTATATGCAAATACCATCGTGTTAGAGTTTGCGTACCGGTGGTTTAGCCCAGCGATCGGTCGCAATTGAAAACGGAGATAATGTCCGTTCGATAGCGACCTCAGCAAGCCCTGACTAATTTTTGTATTTACAAATATAATTTGTCCAAGCGAATATGATTGCGCTTACCGGAAAAAAATGTGATTGACCTAGTAGTCAGGTTAGTGCGCGACGAATTTGTGTATATGATCTACTTGTTTAATCCGAGCAATATCCGCGAACTTCGCCAGGTGAAACATTTGGACAGTTCTCGGCATTATGATAGTGCCTGACCGGACAAGAAACAACTCATGGGCAAAAGTCAGGGGGAAAATATAGGTAAGAGAGGACCTAGGGACTTTAAATCCGCATAAAAGGTAGACATAGTCTGTAAAATTTGCGGGGGGCACATTACCCAAATAAATGTCTAAATCGTACGGAGATGATAAAACCCAATAAAAATATGAGCGTCAATTATTAATATTCGGGAAAAGACAATCGAGTCGACAAAAAAACCGAAAGTCGAATTTTTGTTTATTTCTGACCAAGAGAATTCGATAGTAGGAACGAGTTATGAAAATACGGCGATTCAACAAGTTGTTGTTTCGTCCAATAGTAATCACGAATTTAAAGATATTTTATATTCAGATCAAACTGACAACTTGATCGAAAATTTTGGACACATGATTGTATATAGGAAAATAATATTAGATTAACGATTAATGAAAGGGTAGATATCTACGAACATACTTCCAAAGATTATTCACAGTAATAAAAATATCGGTAAAATAATATTAGTTCGATTATAATTTTAAAAAATAATTTTATTATACATTGAGATTTTTAGAGAAGCGAAGATATCTATTAGTTTTACAATTATGTTTGTCTTTTGTTATGTATGTAGACACTTTTTCTACTCAATATAATGCTCTGATTTTCGCGAATAGAAAATGTTTCCGATTGAAAAGTCGAAGTAGTTGGTACTTTATTTAGGTCGTTTTTCGAATTCTTCAAATAGGGGCTCAAATATATTTATATAGAAAAAAAGGAACAAAAAATGATGAAAAACGGCATTTTTCACGACAACGGAAATTTCGACGAATTAGATTTCAATATTTCCTAATAATTCAGTCAATTTTGAATTTAGAAACTTGAATTTATTGTAGCTGTTTAATGTATAAGAATCGAAGAAAAGAACACTGGTTATGACGAGATATTCGTGTAAAGAGGTTAGTGTTACATTTTGATTAACATTTGTATGCAATGATAAATCTATACATTCGTCAAACGATTCAAAGCAAAGTAATGTCAGATTTGGGTATTTAGGTGATTCATTTTGGGATTTTACAATAAATTATTCATATCGTATGAACGTAGAGCATGATTGATGAAAAAATTATAATCTGTATATATATTATCTGATGAACTTCGCTCAAAATCGGTGTCACGAATGTAATGATTAATCATTGAATTCAAAGTTTAATCTCATTTCAAAATTATATTTTTTACATGTGTATCCCTTCCATAACAATATCCTTCACTATGATTTTTTATATTTTATTTCTTACTGTGATGTATCTTTAATAATTTATATTATGTAATGTAAAATTTTTAACTACAATAATTTTTATCAAATTATGGTACTTAAAATTATTATTTAATTATGTCAATATATTTTATTTTAATAAATAATGAGTTATTAAAATTAAATATAAAAATAGTTTGAGAAAGTAGAAAAATTAATATATTTTCCTGGAATTAAAATTCTGTTTATAATATACTTACGTACAAAATCATTGTGTTCTACAGTAATGGGCATGTAACTAATGAGGTCTTTTATTGACACTGACTCTATTCCTAGCACTGAAAATATAATTATTATAAATACATTTAATTACATATTCTTATATAATTAACATATTTATGTATCATTGGGATCATCCGTTTACCCTAAATACCCGATAAGCTCAACTTTTTTTTATCATTTTTTAAAGAGATTTGCACTCAGGGCCGAACTTAAGAGTCTCAGGGCCCCAAGGCATCAACTAAAAAGTCAATTAACAATTAAGTCTCTTACCTACTATATTAGATCTCAAATAAATTTAATTCTTTTAAGAGCGGAAGAAGGCTCCAAATGACAAGGGCCCCTAGGCAGCTGCCTAGGTTGCCTAAGCGGAAGAACGGTACTGTTTGCACTGGTTATACATAATTTAGCATTTTTAAAAAAATATTTATCAGAAGATTTATATTTTACTAGAGTTTATATTTATAATATATGTCTACAAAAAATTTGTTTTTATTTCAACAAATACGTATTTCGAAAAGAATGTTTTCATCATCAGTGTTAAACAAACACTGTTAACACTGTAAACACTGTGTTTGTTTAACACTGATGATGAAAACATTGTTTTCGAAATACGTATTTGTTGAAATAAAAACAAATTTTTTGTAGACATTGGGTATTTTTATTTAATAAAATTTCTACAAGTTTATTTTATAGCATTAGTATTTTCTTTAAATTAATTTAGATTAAGAACTCTTATTTTTATACATTAATAACAGCTACAAAGGAAAAAAAATTATAATATTGTAAATTATATAAGTTAAGTAATATGTATTTCAGCTTCAATAAAATTATCGGAAGTTTTTGTTAATTTTATTAACCATTTTTGTTGAATATTGAGATATTATAAGAAGAATCCACATACGACTATACGAGTAAGTACTTTAAATAACGATTTTCCTCAAATTTAAAATTTAAACACCAATAAGAAAATGAAAGATACTTGAGATGCTTTAAATATTTCGAAAGTAGGTTAACCAATATTTATGTATGCTTCAATACAATATTCATAATATTTGAAAAATTTGTTGTCTTCTTCATGTAAAAATATGGAGAAATAATAAGAAGAATTCATATAGATTATTAGTTACAATTACACTAAAATTTTTAATGGAAAATAGCTATAAAAAAAATTTAGACATGGGATTTTCTAATATTTTGGTATCATAATAAATATGCGATTAACCTTATTAAATATCCAGATCTTAAGGCACAAAATTGTAAATTTTATTAAACATTATATACATTAAAACGAGAGTTTTAGGAAATATTCAAAATTGAATATTTTGTAGATAAATAAACATAATGGTTATAAATCTTTACCAAATAAATATAGTACTCATATGAATAACCAAAATAAGTCGTTAAGTTAGAAATTACATCAGTTATTATAAAATATTGAAATCGATTTCATCGAAATTTCAGTTTTCATGAAAAATACCGTTTTTCCATCATATTTGGTCGTTTTTCTGATATCATAAGACCAGTTTAAATAAATTTTAAAAAATGACCTAAATAAAGCACAACTATATCCACTGTTTAACCAGAAATATATTTTTTTCGTTTTTAAATTAAAAATCGAATAAATATTTAATAATAATTAAAAAAAAATTAATAAAATATTTACGTGAATAAGTCATAAAAATTATGACATATAGCATGGTTTTTGTAAATATCATTTTGTTTTCTTCTACTTAATATGTACTTTCCAATTAAAATTCACAAATGTAATATATTTAATAAAATTATAATTTATACAATTTATTGATTTTAAATAAAGGTATAAATAAAAACATATTTACTTTTAAATACTCGAATATTCAATATTTAATATTTGTTGAATAGATAATTGATTAGACAGCTGTAATTTAAAATATTAAAATGTTATTTTTTTATTACACAAAAATAGAATTAATGATGTGAAAATTAAATAAAAATAAGTATAAATTTTATAAATTATTTATAATATTGTATGAACATAAATCATAGAGTAATAATTTAGTAACAAAACTAAATATAAGAAATATTCAAATGTTTTAGATTTTCAAGGATGATGGGTATGTAAATATATTATATTTGTAAAATAAATTTATTTTATTTATATTTTATATATACATACATAGATTTTAAACGTTATATGTTATGATTTATATACATATGAAACTAATTTAAAATTTTGGCTATAACTTATGATTATTTTTTGATTATTAGCATAAAAAAATAATTATTGATCACATAAAGTAGTAAAAATATTCTTAAATTAACATTTTTGGTTATTTATTTAGAAATAAAAAAATATGTAGGTTTTTACTCTTATAAATATATATATATATATTTATAACATATTTCAAGGATTATTTTATATTTAATTAGATTTATTATTGTATTATATAATATATATATAATACTATTTACCTATAGTAATATACTCGTATTATGTTATATATTGTATTATATAATTTTGTAATGACAGTGTTTTATTCTTAGAAGAAGAATGCAAAGGACGGAGCGAAGGCTAGGGTGCTACGATAAACTCCGCACTCTAATCATTGTTTTAAGAAAGTATCTACTCATTGCTATTTCCACCTCCCCAAAAAATTGTTAAAACGACCTCTGTCGCGCAGTGGACTCGGAGGTATGGGGTCTTCCTTCATGAGTCGTCAAAAAACGCTTAGGTGGTCGCTATCTTGGCGCTAAAGTATGCGGATGAGTTTCATAGCAGATACATTGTTGCCCAGTCTCCCACCATTCGACTGGGCAAAAGTCTGTTTTCAAGAACATTTTAATAATGAATACGATGGAGATGATTTGCTTTTCACTGTAGAGGAGCTGAAGGTAGCAGCTAACAGATTACCATCGGACCCCGACTGCATAACTAACGAAGTACTTTTATTCCTAGTAATACGTCGGAATCCGATAATACCACTCATACCAATGAACGCTAGACTAAATGAAACATCATTTTCTCAGCGTTGGAAGAAGTCTAGGCTTGTTCTTTTTCATAAAGGCTCAGACGAACCCACCGATGAACTGTCCAGCTATAGGCCACTGAGTGTGATGGACTCTAGTGCCAAATTACTAGTGCGGCTTATTCACGTTAGACAAAACGCTCACTTAGATTCTACAGGAAGGCCAACATTTCGAAAACCAATTTGACTTTTTAACTGATTGGACAACCGAGAATGCAATAAAAAAAATAGAAAATAGGTCCTAGTCAGCGCCATATGTGCAGGATAAGTAGAGACTCATGTTCGCAACGGGATCTCTGGACGTCAAGAATTTTAATTATTTTATTTCGTCCCTTGGACCAAATTCTACAAGGATCTATAATCTGTCACACATTGTGGAATATATTCTATGATTATTGTCTAGATATTTTCCTACCACTCGTCGTCCAGATATTCGCCATCGCCAACGATGTAGCCGTTGTAGCTACAGAACGTACAGAAAAAAAGTTCGAACTAATCTTCAACACGGCCTTGGATTTTATTTCATAGTTGAGGCAAGGTAACCGATTACATCTGGCTACAAATAAACTGAAGCTGTTCTTTTATCAAAGAAAAGCGTGTATAGAAATTCGGTCCTCTCCATTCAAGGCCATCTAGTAGAGTTGAAAAGATCAATATATAAGGTATCTTGGCGTGGAACTGGATCAAACACTTTCATTTATCAGTCATGCGGTTAAAGTATCAAGAGCCGCTACCATAACCGCAAAAGCTCTTAGTAGACTGATGCCGAATGTTGCTGGACCGTCTCAAATAGAGAGGTTGCTGTTGACAACCGTAGTTATAATCAAACTTCTATACACCGCTCTGAAGTGAGCAGCCATAGCTATGAACACCAGCAATCTCACGCCCTCAAAGCTCTACGCATCATCAGGGCGTACCGTATCATGTTCGACCACGTCACTATGTTTCTCGCCTCAATGATACCAGCTGACCTTTTAGCCAGTGAATGACAAAGAATAACGCGCAGGAAGAATTTTTTTTTTTATGACTGTGTACAATTTTACTACCCGAAATAACGCTTTGATTTTCACAAATAGCGAGTTTCAGATGTAAATGTGGATGTAGATGGTACTTTATTTAGGTCATTTTTCGAATTTCTCAAAATTGACTATAAGCGGTAGAAAAAACTTCGAAAAAATGACGAAAAAACGGCATTTTTCACGAAAAATTAAATTTCTATATTTCACGATAACTCGGGTAATTATTAAGATAGAGACTTGAAAATTTTTTGGGTGTTCACATAGCTATTATATATATGTGGTAAAATTTTGGAACCGTTTTTTAAATTTTTCAACAAAATATTGGACATTGAATATTTCGTAGAATTCTCGTTTTTACGTATATAATGTTTGATAAAATTGGCAATTTTTTGTATTAGGGTCTGAAAATTTTACTGAGGTATACTTACACATTTCTTAACATCATAATAAAATATTAGAAAAATCCCTAATCTCAATTTTTTTTTTTTATAGCTGTTTTAAGTTGATATTTTTAGTTCAAATGGAAATTATAATCTGACTGAACTTCGCTCAGAATCGTTTTTTCGAATGCAACGGTTTATCATTGTATTCAAATTCTAATTAAATTAAACGCTATGATTCGCATACCTATATCCTGTGCGGCAGGAATATCAGCTCATTTTATTATATTTAATTATATTATACATTATTTCAAATTGTATAAATTTAATGTGAATTGATATAAAATTTCATTGAATTATTTGGAAATATAATGGTATTTAATTTTTAGTCTTTTAGTATTCTTTTAAAAATAAAAGAAACGAATTGGATACGCTATAAAAAGGATACTGGTGAGGAAAAGACGAAGAAGAATAAGGAGATGTTATGTATTATGTTGTAATTTAATATATAAGAAGAGTACTTATGGATATATTATACTAATAACCCAAATGGCCAAATCCAATTAAATAAAATAAAAAAATAAAATATAACTTTATTATTTTAATAAATACGTATTTACTAAAATTAAAAATTAAATTTTTGTTAATTTTTGTTTTTTATTAGAATGTTATAATTTGAGTAAGATTTAAATGCAATGATAAATCATCACATTCGAAAAACAATTCTGTTCGAAGTTCATCAGATAATATATGTAAGTACTGAATAATTTTTGGCAGTCTCTACGTATTTTTTTTTTTTTTAATTTTATAAGAAGAATTCTTGTCGATATTATATATAAATAAATAAATAAAAACCCAAGTCCACAAAAAATTTACTTTATTTTTTTAGTAAATACGTATTTCGACAACGATGTTATCATCTTCAATACTAAATACAGACTGAGTTTTTATTTATTTATTAAGTCTCTACGTTCGATATGAATAATTTATTATAAAACCCCTAAATGAGTTACCTATATAGGTACCTAAATCTGACAGTACATTGCATGGAATCGTTATCCGAATGTAATAAAAATAGTAAGTTGAGATTTTATCTATTTTTGTTACTTTATTTTGTCATTTTAATAATTGTACAATAGTTTTTATGAGAGATAGAAATAACGATTCAATTATGTCGAAATAAATGACAAAAAGAAAAAATTTTAAAAAATAATTAAGGACAAACTTAATTTTTTTTTTAACTTTATATAAAACGTTTAATTTTTTTATAATTAAAGAAATATACATTATAGTGTTTATTGAAACATTTATTTAGAAATAAAAAAACATATGTTGGACTTTTTATTATTTTATTAATATATACATATACTATATATATATATATAGGTTATAACCTAACCTAACCTCGTATATTAATTATATTTTAAGAATTATATAGAATAAATATAACGAGTAATATAATATTATCAGTAAATCTGTCTTTGTTTAAAAATTGTTTTATTTTTAAATTAGATGAATTATTTTTGTATTATATTTATAATCCTATTTCTTTAATTATACTATATTTCATTCATCCATAACTAAAGATGGTTGGCATTGTTACATTTTTTTTCATTATGAATTTGAGTAATACATCCATATGATATAATGCTTATTTTGAACGATTTTGGAATGCCATGCAATATATACTTATCATTTTTTTTAAAGTTATATTGATGAAAGCAATTATTTTATAAATAAAACTTGAATACGAGTATATATGGTTATACATATGCTATATTCTAAAAATACCTATATTTAATTTACTTTATTATTTATTATAGTAGTTAAATCGTTTATTTAGGGCACTCTTATATTTAAATATATTCTATATTTTAAATTGTATAAATTATTAATGTAAAATGGAATAAAATTAAAATTAAATTTTTAGAAATATTATGTTATTTTATATTTAGTTTTTTTAGTATTTCTTTAAAAATGAAAAAAAAAATGTATTAATAATATAAATTATAGGAATTAACTAGGAAATTAAAATATTTTTATGAATTGAGTAAAAATATTATTTTATTTATCTAATATAGTAATATTTAGCATTTTTCTATTTAGGTATAATATAAATTTTATTTATTTTTATTATGTATATATATAATAAATTTTAAATATTCGTTTGAATGATTTCCAGTAATTTAATTAAATGTATATAATAATTATTCCTAATTTTGTATTATATAAAATGTTAAACAATATTCAACAGTCACCATTGTTGTAGAGTGGAGGGCGCAAATACATTATCATTATTATGACTTCTTAGTATAAGCATAATCATAATTCATACATTTATATTAATCATAATCGGAAAAACAAACTATAATAGTAATTGCACAATTGTACATATTAGACATATTATATTTCTATTAAATATTTAAATTTCTACTAGAGACATCCATAAAAATTTGTATTTTGTGATAAAATTCTAAATATACACTAAAAGAACAATATATATATAGATAAAAACGTAAATACACTAAATTTCGAAAATCTGGTTATTACGGGATCCTGCCCTAGGTATATGTAATGTAACTCTATTTAGTAAACGGCTAGCATCTATTTTACCATGAACTAAGTTATTAATAAAACGTATATCTAACATTTTCCTTCTAGTTTCTAGGGACGATAAATTTAAAGATTCTGCTACTGATGCATAATTATGTGGAGGTTAATGAATTTTTAAAACATAGCCTGCGAATGAGAAAAAACGGTTTTGAACCTTCTCGATTCTTTGGATGTCATTTTGTGTATAAGGAGACCATAAAACAGAATCTAGAATCGATCTTACTAATGATGTATACAACACTGAGAGGCATTTGGCTTGGTCAATGTTTGATGTATTTCGGCGAATAAAACCTATTATACGTAATGCTTTGCTGGTAGTGGTCTCAATATGATTATTAAAATATAGGGATGGTACTAATGTGAACCCTAAGTCTTCTACCTTGTCTACTCGTAGCAAATTATACACTATGATTTGTACACCTCTAACCTCGTGGTAATAATATTAGCTGTTCTTTTTTTTTTGTTAATTATTTAGAAATAAAAAAAAAAATATGTAGGTTTTTAATATATATATAACATAATATATAATATATTGTCTAATTTATCATCAGTAAATCTGACTTAGTTTGTACAATTATTTTATATTTCATTAGATGATTTATTATTGTATTATATTATATAATCTTGTGGTGACACTGCTTTAGTTTTAGAAGAAGAATGCAAAGGACCAAGCGAAAGCTATTGTACCACGACTAGCACCGTGCTCAATTTTTGTTTTAAAAAAATAGCTACCTATTGCCTTTCTTACTTCCCAAAAATATTGTTGGAACGACCTCTGTTGCGTAGTGGACTCGGAACCGATGCATTGTTTCACAGTCTTCTTCCATTCGACTGGGCACAAGTGAATTTTCAAGGCCATTCTAACAACATATACGATGGCGACTCTATTTCTGATGATTTGTTTTTTATTCAACATAGACGAGCTGAAGGTAGCAACTATCAGATTAACATCGGATATAATTATGGACCCTGACTGCATAACTAACGAAGTTTTATCCCTAGTAATACGTCGTTTTGCCTAAAAAAACAATATTTTCTCAATGTCGGAAGAAGCCTAAGTTTCTTTTTTTACATAAAGTTTCAGGCAAATCCACCGATCAACCATCCAGGTATAGGCCGCTAAGTATGATAGGCTCGATCGCCAAGCTACAAGAATTCTCGGTAGACTAATCGCTCATGTGGAATCTACAGACCGACGCTCCAAAAACCAATTTGGTTTTTAAACCGGTAAGTCAATCGAGAATGCAATATAAAAGGTCCTAGACGCCGTCATTGGTCCATAGGTGCGGACGAGGAGCGACTCATTATTACATGTTCAGACTAGTACATCTCGACGTCAAGAATGCAATTAATTTCGTCCCTTGGCCCAAAATTGTTGAAGCTCTACACAAGAAACAAACTCCGACATATTTGATCGAAATCATAAGATTATATTTAGAAAAACATGTCATTGTATTCATAAATTTGGTGAAAATAGAAGTAACTTGATTTGTTCCACAAGGAACGATAATCGGTCACACATTGTGGAGTATATTCTATGACGATCTTCTAGATATTTCCTTACCGTCCGGCGTCCAGACATTCGCCTTCGCCGACGATATAGCCGTTGTAGTTACAGAACGTACAGAAGGTATAAGGAAAAACTAACTTTCAACCCAGCCTAGGCTTCCGTTTCAAAGTAGATGAAGGCTAAAGGATTACAGCTGACTACATAAAATACCGTAGCTGTCCACTTAACAAAGAAAAGAGTGTATAGAAATCCAGCTCTCTTCATTCAAGGCCATCCAGTCGAGTGAAAAAGATCTATAAGATATCTCGGCGTGGAACTAGACTAAACACTTTTGTTCATTAGTAAAATGTATATGGTAAAAGTATCAAAATCCGCTGCCATAACCGCAAAAGCTCTAGAGAGATTGATGCCGAATGAAGAGGTTGCTGCTGATAACCGTACAACCGTAGTTGACATTTAACTTCTATACATCGCTTCAAATTGAGCAACCATGGCTATGACACCACCAATAATCGCTCACCAATCTCACGCCCTGAAAGTATCACAACTCTACATGAGATCAGAGCGTACCGTATCGTGTAAGACGATGCCGCTCTGTTTGCTAACCTGTTAGCCAGTGGACGGTAAAGAATAGCACACAGAAAGACTGGTATGTGCCAAACCGAAGGGGTCAAAGAAATACCAAAGAACCGAGGAGAGGAAAGGCAGAAAAATTGGACCGCTTCAACAAAAAGAGCATGGACACGAAAAATAGTGCTGAACCTAAAAAAAAAAAAAAATGGTTAAGCTGGATCCATTAGACGCTAACATTTAACATGACGCAGACACTGACTGGTCACGGATAATATCAGGAATAAAAGTAAAAGTAAAAGAGCACAAGAGGCAACGAAAAAATCCTAATTTTATAATTGCAAAATACTATATTTCATTTATCCATACTTAAAGATGGTTGTCACTGTTTCATATTTTTTTTTAGATAATTTATAAAACATATTTTGAACGATAGTGGAATGTCATGCAATATTTGCTCGTCAATTTCTATTTAAAATTTATATTAATAGAAGCATTTAGTTTATAAATAAAACTTAAATTTTATTTTATTTTATTTAACATTATTTATTTTATTATATTTTAATTAACTTTTATTTTATACGTAAGTATATTCTTAAAATAAACCTTATTTTTACTTACCTTTATACGATACAGTCAGAAAGTTAATATTGGACTAATTAAATCGTTTATTTTAAGCACTATTATATTTAATTATATAATATATTATTTTCAATTGTATAATTTTTAAAGTAAATTGTTATAAAATTTCAATGAATTATTTGGAAATACAATGTTATTTCATTTTTAGTCTTTGGGTATTCTTAAAACTAAAAAACCTAATTGTATACCTCTATGGAAGGGATATAGGTGAGGAAAGGATAATGGAGATGTTATGTAATATGTTGTAATTTATGTGGATAATGATCCACAAAAAATTTATTCAATACATATTTATTGAAAGTAAATTTTTTGTGTATTTGCGTTTTTTATAAGTATATTGTAATTTGATTGATATTTTAATGCAATGACAAATCATTACATTCGATAAACGATTCGGTTCAAAGTCATCGGATAATATATTATATACTGATTAAAATCTTTACATTTATCAGTCTCAACTGCCATTATAAATAATTTATTATAAAACCTCTACATGAGTAACCTATTTAGCCAAATCTGACAGTACTGTCACTCAAATCGTTATTCGAATGTCATAATAATTTATCATTGCATTCAATTCTTAGTCAAATTACAACATAATACCCTTTCCTTGCCTGAATCCCTTCCTGTGCAGACTCCAGTTCGATTTTTTATACTTTAAACTTTAAACAGCTATAAAAAAAAATCGTAAATGTAATAATTCACAATTAATTGGAAGTGAGTTAAGTAAAATGCATTTAAACTTGAATAAAATTTAAATAATTTAAAAAAATTGTTGTCAATTTTATTTTATATTATTGTAAAATATTAAAATATAATAAGAAGAGTCAATATAAATATTTTAAGGCTTACACACCGGTATCCTTTCACAGTTCACTTTATTTTTATTTTACAATAGGTACCTAAATACTAATATACGTTGAAAAATTTATTGATCGATAATGTTCTCTCTCTCTCACGCTCTCTCTCTCTCTCACTCTCTCTCTCTCTCTCTTTCTTTATATACCTATTGAAACATATTTACAAAATAAACTATAATATTATGTTTAAATGTATTTTGGTTAATTTTAAACTATTGTTTAAGACTGGATATATAGCTATGTTGTTTCTAAGTTTTATAATTTTAAGCTTAATACTATGTGGTGAAACTAGCACTAAAATCTAAGAGGGCTATAGCCCTATATTAAAATACCAAAAAACAATTAGAAAAAAATGCAAGGGAAGGGATACAGGTGTGGAAAGGATACAGGTGTGCAATTATAGTGTTTAATTTTAATTATAATTTTAATGCAATGGCAAACCATTTCATTCGAAAAAACGATTCTGAACGAAGATCAATCATATAATGCCGTATTTTCGTCATTTTTTCATAACATTTTCGATTAACTAAAGATATCAAATTTAAACAGCTATAAAAAAAAATGGAGACAAGGGATTTTTATGTTAATAAGAAATATACTTCAGTAAAATTTTCAGACCTTGATGCCAAAAATTGCCAATTTTTTCAAACATTATATACCTAAAGACGAGAATTTTACGAAATATATAACGTCCGATATTTTGTCGAAAAATTAACGTAACAGTTCCAGAATTTTACCACATATATAATATACAGGGTGTAACAGGTCTATCTGACAATTGCAATAACTTTTTTTCTATTCATTTTTTTAACTTTTTTTTTTTTTCAAATAAATACTGAGCCCTTGCGCTACAATACTGTTGATTTCAAATATTATTTTGTACTTGGGGAACTCAAATTTGAAAATTTAAAATTTAATTTTACCATTTAAAAAAAAAATCAAAATAGCCATTTTGTAGACCGGATTTTTAGAAAAATTATGGTATTAAAATATCTTCTTAAAGTTTGGTCATTTATTTCTTATGATTTTTTAAACTTTTTGAAAATGTGAATTAAATTACTAAAATTATTGGTACAAATAATATTGTACGGGTCTATCAAATAGTCGGTGATTTGATTAACTTTTCCATGGCCAACATTGATTAAAATTTATCAATATAACTGGGACTCATAATAATAAATATCAATTTAATGATGTAAGCGATAACAAAAATCTTGGAATAAAAATTAAATTTCGATCAGCCATTTAATTAATAGTGTTATACAATAATATTTGTTATAATTTTATGCGGTATACAATAAAATTCTTAACTTTTTCACAAACTTTAAAAAATCGTAGAAAATAAATGGGTCAACCTTTATTAGAATTTTAAACACTAATATTTTTCTAAAAATCAGGTTTACGAAATGGCTATTTTGAAATTTTTCTTAAACAATAAAATAAAATTTTAAATTTCCAAATTTGAGTTTCCCAAGTACAAAAAAATATTTGAAATCGACCGTATTGTAGCGCAAGGGCTCAGTATTTATTTGAAAAAAAAAAAAAGTTAAAAAAAATGAATAGAAAAAAAGTTATTGCAATTGTCAGATAGACCTGTTACACCCTGTATATAACTTATATGAATACCCAATAAAATTTTTAAGCCTCTAACTTCAAAATTTCCTTATCGTGAAATATTTAAACCGAATTCGTCGAAATTTCAGTTTTCGGGAAAAGTACCGTTTATTCGTCAATTTTTCTTTTTGCCCTATAGCTAATTCTAGATAATTGGAAAAATCACCTTACACTATTATGTATGTGTCACCGAATGGTTCGTTAATTCTCATTATAGACCTTAGTCTTTGATCTGTAATCTTTGATATTGATATGGCCAACCCCTGGGGGGTGCTCAAAGAAGTATTATGAGATTTACGATGGAAATTTCTTTTATAGATGTGGTTGCTATTAGTAATAATAATATACGTATTTATATTATTTTGGTTGCTATTAGTAACAAAACTAACAATAATATTTATATTATCACTATGATTACTATTATAAACAAATTTAGCTGATTAATCAAATTCGTCGAAGGAAAAATGTCCTTTTTTCGTCCTTTTTTCGTCCTTTTTTTGTGTCGCATGGAGTCAATTTTGAGAAATTCGAAAAATGATCTTTATAAAGTACAATCTACATTCAATTTCCAATCGAGAACATTTAACATTCGTGAAAATCGGAGTATTATTTCGGGTAGTAAAAGTGTCTTCAGACATAAAAACAAACAAAAAAGACCCACATCATTCAATTCATCACACAATCCAATACATTCTTCGCTCCGCTCTGAATCTAAAATGTTTGGCATTCTCTCATGTGATAAATAATAACTAACAAAAAGCAAGGGAAGGGATACAGGTGTGCAATCATAGTGTTTAATTTTAATTATAATTTGAATGCAATGGAAAACCATTTCATTCGAAAAAACGATTCTGAGCGAAGTTCCGTCATATAATGCCGTTTTTTCGTCATTCTTTTCATAACATTTTCGATGTACTAAAAATATCAAATTTAAACAGCTATAAAAAAAATTGAGACTAGGGATTTTTATGTAAATAAAAAAAATACTTTAGTAAAATTATCAGACCTTGATGCCAAAAATTGCCAATTTTATCAAACATTATACGTAAAAAGAAAAATTTTACGAAATATTCAAAGTCCAATATTTTGTAGAAAAATGAACGTAACACGGTACCAAAATTTTACCACATATTAATATATGGTAACTTATGTAAATACCCAATAAAAATTTTAAGTCTTTAACTTCAAAATTGCCTAAGTTATCGTAAAATATTGAAACCGAATTCTTCGAAATTTCAGTTTTCATGAAAAATACAATAAACTTTTTCTTCAATTTGCCCTCTAGCTAATTCTAGAGAATTGGAAAAAATCACCTAACAATAATTATGTATATATAACCGAATGGTTCGTTAATTCTCATTATAGACCTTAGCCTTTGATCAATAATCTATGATCTGCGATATGAATATATGATCAACCCCAGGGAGGTGCTCAAAGAAATATTATAAGATTTACGATGGAAATTTCTGTTTATATAGATGGTTGGCGGTTGCTATTAGTTACAATAATATTATTTTGGTTGCTATTAGTAACAATAATAATAATATTACTTTGGTTGCTATTAGTAACAATAATATTTATATTATCACTATGGTTACTATTATAAACAAATTTATCCGATGAATCAAATTCGTCGAAGGAAAAATGTCCTTTTTTTCGTTATTTTTTCGTCCTTTTTCTGTGTGACATGAGGTCAATTTTGGGAAATTCGAAAAATGACCTTAATAAAGTACAAACTACATCCAATTTGCAATCGAAAACATACAACACTCGTGAAAATCGGAGCATTATTTCGGGTAGTAAAAGTGTCTTCATACTTAAAAAAAAAAAAACAAAAAAAAAAAACAAAAAAAAAAACAAAAAAAAAAACAAAAAAAAAAAAAAAGACCCACATCATTGTAAAACCAATACATTCTTCGCTTCGCTCAGAATCTAAAATTTAAATTTCAAAAATACATTTTAATTTATTATTCAAGTTTAAATTTTCTTTTATATTTATCTATAAATATATAACTATAAAAATTTTGTGGATCAATTATAATTTTTTTTTTTTTTTAGTAATTTAGGAGGTGGCTAAATCTCTCCAGACCCCCTAGTTCCGCTTATAATTTGAATAATTTATATATAAGTGTTTGGTTTACTTCCCTTATGTGTTAATGAAATAACAGTATCATTCTATGATTTAAACTTTTACCTACTAATATAAACATAACATATATAAATCTGCAAAAATAAATACTTTTTTATTTCTTTTGGTATTTATAGTACAAAAATAATATTAGTGGTTATTTCTTATTTACAGGTAGAATTGTTGGATTAGCATTAATAAATTCAATTATAAAAGATACTGTATATTCTGAAACTAATCGTCGATGTTGCAATCTATTAATTTTATCTATAAATGTGAATATTGATTCAGAACTTAAATATTTATATTCTAATGTATCATAATTAATCGATATCCACTCGTACGGTTTGCAATCTGAAAATATAATAACCTTAATTAGAGCTGTTAAAATAAAATATAAACTAACACATTATTACAATACTATTATACTATTGTATATTATTATTTATTAGTAAATTTACTGAATAAATAAAATCAATGAAGGAACATTAATAAAAGTAAATTTGTTTAGTTTAAATAATAAAATAATAAAAAAAAATTTTAATTTATATTGCCAAAATCTGTATCAAAATATTATAAAAAGTAAGGTTCGGATTCCAATGCAATTGCATCTTTTTTTTAGTATGACTAAGTATGACTAGATTAGATGCTTTCCAAATTACAAATATGTTTGAAGTACTCCGTGTTCTAACCAAAAAAATGTGCATTTAAATCCGAGCACTAACAATAAGCAATTACATTATAAAACTATTAAAACTTAATGTCTGTATTTTGTCTATTAAAAATAATCACCTTAAAATACATTTATGTATAATATATTATGTAAAATTATGTTTATTTTTTTTTTAATAATGTTGGAATTAAATATACATACTTTGACACAATGAATTTAAAAGAGGAATATCTAAAAACAATATTATCATAATATCCAAATAATATTATATAAATGTATAAGTATAAGTATTAAGTAATAGTATTAGTGATGCATAGATAATTAATGTAGAGATGAAATTAAAATATAGTCATAATATAAATTATTTATTAATAATAATATATATATTTATATAAAAATTGTCCCAAATCTATTTACTCATTGAAATAGTCTGTAAAAAATTAATGTTTTAGAATGCTGTTTTTTTTTTTTTTTTTTTTTTAATTATTAGTGTTAAGTGATGGACTGTATTATTACTTTAATTACCTTTTTAAATTTAAACATCCATTAGAAAAATAAATAGCTTTTTATGTTTTGTGTAATTTAAAAATAGCGAGTTTATAAATTAGGTACATTTGTGATTTGTATAATAATTTAGATGTGTCGACCTCCCTTTTTAAAAAAGAAGCTGATTTTTAGAAATTATTTTAAATTAATATAGTATTGGTGATATACTTATGGTATTAATGGTAATAACAAGATGAGATCTTTTTTATATTCATTGGTAATAGGTAACTCATCGTTGTAAGCTATGGGTAAATTATTATGTATTACGATCAGGGCGTACTCAAGGGAGGTAGGTTAGGGGTTATATCCCCCAATGTCTTTCTTTTTTTTTTGCACTTTATGTATTTTTTATTATAATATAATACCTATATTCTTAATCTGTGATAGTCTGTATATACAATTATTTGTAATTGCAAATCAAGAACAGCCGTTTCCCCACAGCCGCTCCGTAACGAAATATCAATCTATCTGAAAATGACAGATCCGTGGATTTTTATTACTCTATGGACTGTACACAGGCTATATAGCGTGTTATCAGTCATCAGATATATCAAACTGTAGTCCAACCATAGAAATACTGTACTGTATGAAATTTTGTAAACAAATTAACAATTTGTAATTTAAAATTACAAAATAAATCAAATTCAGTGACAGTATTTTTAATTGATTTAAGATTTATTTGATATTTCATTCTCTATAATATTTATTATTAATTATTATAATAGCGGCTAAACGTGACGGATCAATAACTTCTTTTTTTTTTCAAAAAATCCAAAGTTGATCATAAGGTATTAAAATAATAAAATATTAAGAATGTCAATATTATATTATTATTATGAAGAAAATTAGTTTATAAAATACTGTGTAATAATAACAATATGTGATTATACATATTTACTATTATTGTACATAATTATAAACTTGAAACGATTTTGAAGAGCTTGAAATATAAACATTGAAGTTTATGGTATTAAAAATTCATTAAAATGTATCATTACTATATTTTTTCTATTTAATTATTTACTTATAACATCCCCCCATTGATTATTTCTGAGCACGCCACTGATAACGACATAAAAAAAGTTTTAGAAACTCAGTGATTTCTTTTAGTGTAGTTTTGTAAAATACCTACTAAAATACATAATTTTTTCTTATTTGATAATATATTTAAGGCATTGTACTTCTCGGAACACAAATTTTACTCCAATCATATTTTTTTCTGGTCATTTTATATTTGGTTTTTAGTTTTCATTTAGATATTTTATAAATATAAATTTATAAAATAATTATAAAAAAGCAAGGGAAGGAAAACAGGTGTAAAGAGGATAGTGTTGAATTTTGATTACAATTTGAATGCAATGATAAATCATTACATTTGAGAAACGATTCAGAGCGAAGTTCATCAATAATAATATAATATGCACCGATGAAATTTTTTACATTTATCAGTCTCTATGTTCTATATAAATAATTTAAATAAAATTTCAACTTTAAACACCTACAAAAAAATTAAGTCTTGATATTTTCCTAATATTTTGGAAATACGTTAAAATTATATATCAGTATGCTTCAATAAAATTTTCAAAAATCATCCAAATTTTTTTAATTTTTCTATTATTATTTCGTAAAAGTATTGAAAAAGAATAAGAAGAATAATTGTATGGATTCTAAGATTTTCGTTTAAACTAAAAATATCAAATTTAAACAGCTATAAAAAAAAAATTGAGTCTTGGGATTTTTGTAATATTTTGATATGATATTATTTAATATGTACAGTACATATACTTCAGTATAATTTTTAGACCTTAATTCCAAAAATTACCAATTTTATCAAACACGATATACATAAAAACGAAAATTTTTCGAAATATTCAAAGTCCTATATTTTGTAGAAAAATAACGTAACGGTTCCAAAATTTTACCACATTAATATAATAGCTATGTGAATACCCCAAAAAAGTTTCAAGTCTCTTACTTTAAAATTGCTTGAGTTATGGTGAAATATTGAAATCGAATCGTCAAAATTTCAGTTTTCGTGAAAATGCCGCTTTTTCGTCATTTTTTCTTCGTTTTTTCTACCGCATAGGGTAAATTTTGAGAAATTCGAAAAATGACCTAAATAAAACACCAACTACATCCACTTTCCAACCGGAATTATATTCTATTCAAGAAAATCGGAGCATTATTTCGAGTAATAAAATTGTCTTGGATTGACAAAGTAGAAAAGAATTATCAGAGATTTGAATATGAAATGGAAATACTTTAGCGTAAAATAGAAACAGATGGAAGCAATTTGTGTTGCGGTAATGAGCCTCAGTGACCTTTAAAAGCCGAAGAACAAGAAGAAGAAGAAGAAGAAGAAGAAGAAGAAGTATTATAGTTATATAAGTTATAAGTACTTAACTTATAATAAAAAAAAAAACACCATTCAAAAATCTTAATATTATAAGGAGATATTTCACTGAGTAATCATCTGGAACATCTTGTATTATAACATTATAATATAACTATATTTATTTCCATTAATATGTATTATTTTTTAACTTTAATATTTTATTTATACAGATTTAATAAAAATTTAACACGCACTTGTTGAAATGCTGTGATAGTGAACTGTAACAATAATTTACATTATTATTTTAAATTGAAATATATAATATAACATATGTTTATAGAATAATCAATATTGAAATACATACCGTGGGTGTCAATAAGTAAATATTTCAGGTCTGAAATATAAAAATAATATATTTTAAATAATTATGTATATTTAAATGTACAACTATAATGGTTATTATTTTAACCGATAATATTTGATTAGAAGAATTTGATTAGATATTTCGTCATTTAATTTCTAAGTCTAAATAATAAATTCTAAGTTTATATACATAAATACATAAAATATGTAAGTTAAAATGAGATGGAATCTCTCTTATCACGTGTAAATATACAATTTAAATTATTTTTCATTTTTGAATCATCGCCGATCATTTTTTTTTTTTAAATTTTTTCAATTGTTAGACGAGTAATTATTGGAATTATATAATTATATTTGTACTAATGTGTTGGTTTTACAATGATGTGTGTCTTTATGATGTTTTTAGTTTGCATTTAAACAATTGTTTACCCGAAATAATGCTCCGATTTTTACGAATAGAATATATTTCCTATTAGAAAGTGAATATAGTAGGTATTTTTATTTAGCACATTTTTTGAAGTTCTTTAAATTAATCTTATGCGATAAGAAAAACGACATTTGAAATTAAAATTGTGAAAAAATCGTTTTCAATATTCTACAAAAACTAAGGCAATATTGAAAATAGAGACTTGATAATTTTATTGAGGATCTAATATATAATATGTGATACAATTTTACACTTGTTGCTTAAATTATTTGAGAATATATAGAACGTTGAAATTTCCTAAATTTCTCGTTTAATTTGTTTCTCTATAATGTTTGATAAAATTGGCAATTTTGAGTTAAAGGTCTGAAAACTACTGAAATATTATTTTACATCGCTTGACGTGTTATTAAAATATTAGAAATATCTCAATAATTATCAATTTTTTACTGTAATGACAAAAAATTTCAAAATTTTATTGTAGCTCAAATGGTTATTACCTATTTCATTTCTAGATTATTTTGAATATTAATATATAAATTTAATTTAATAAAAGAGATACCTGAATTTAATTGGTACAAAAAGAAACAATTTCAAAATTAGTTAAGAAACACAAACGAACTAGAGAAATAAGAATGACAAGTACTTTACTAGGAGAAGTCTCAAACAATAAAAGAACACCATTAACGTTTGTACCTAAAATTTCGAATAAAATAACCAAAATTTTCAAAAAATACAACGTAGACATAGTTTCTTCAAAAAACAATAATTTAAAAAGTCTCTTAGGAACCACAAAAGATAAGACAGAAGATAACGATAAATTGGGAATATATAATATACAATGCACAGGGCTTAATAGCTTAATTAATACAATAGTCTTTAGTACTGAAGATGATAACATCGTTGTCGAAATATGTATTGACTAAAATAATAAAGTAAATTTTTTGGTTTTTATTTATTAAAGTATATATGTAATTTAAGATTTTTTTGAATATACCAAATTTTTTGTCTAAATATACATATATATATATATATATTGATAATTTTTTTTTAGTTATATGTAAAAAATAATCCTTATATAATTTTAATTTATTTTAAATTAAATACATAAATATAAATACTCGTATTAGGTAAATTAATATTACATACAAAATAACATATTATCTGAAGTAGTCAATATGTCTAAAAACGAAAAAGAAATGTTATTTTTAGAAGTTCATATTTTAGAAAAATTTAAATTAATAAGTAATATAAAGAATACTCTTTTTAAGATAAAAGAAGGATATTAAATTTTAAAATAAATTATTTCAATGGTTTTTTTGTTGCATTTCAATGTCAGTTATGCTTTTCTAATAATGTAAATCATATTTATATAGTTTAAATATTGACTTGTGGATAATATATTTAAATAAATAAAA
>JAIUCT010000020.1:4114887-4152063 GCA_021307375.1 Tetraneura akinire | reverse complement strand
TTATTATTATTATTATTATTATTATTATTATTATTATTATTATTATTTTACTTATGGGCCTGTCATTCATCAATGACATGTGTAATGAATTCGTATATTTTTAATAACCATTAGAGCTTTATCAATCTAATAAGATGAAAACCGTTTATTTCGCTGGGTTAGATTATTATAAGGTTATGGCCTTTGTACTTTAGAATACTAGTTGAAATTATCTAGGTAGAATTACCTAGTAGTTAGATATTTACCAATAGTAATATTTATATGATGTTCATAAGAAAGATTGGTAATAAGATAAAAGCAAAAAAAGTCTTTAACATAGGATACACGGTTAAGATAGGATAAATTGATAGAGTATGGGTGGATAAGAGTGTTACATTTTCAACTAAAATACATTTCATTGCATTTGTTGAGATTAATGTGAAAACAAACGTGTTGGTTTTTATAATTTTTATAATTTTAATATATCATCTATAAACAGAAGGATTTATAGAAAGAAAGATAACTACCAATGGAATTAATGAAAATAAAAAATAAAATTGGATTAAGATGACCCCCTTAAGGAACTCCTGAGGAAATTTGTAAGTTAAAGAGACCACCACAAACTATAACATACAGCATTCTTGAACTAAGATATCACTGGAGGGTTACCGATACTAAAAATTTCTAGTTCAGCAAGAAGACAACAATTATCAACCTTATCAAAGGCTTTCTCAAATGAAAAATGATTGAATTTTTCCTTTTTATGTATATCATGTTTGATAAAATTGGCATTTATGGGTATTAAGGTATGAAAATTTTACTGAAATATTCTCACATAACATGGTATCAAAATACTAGAAAAATCCCAAGTTCATTTTTTTATAGCTGTTTAAAGGTAATATTAGTTTAAACGAAAAACTTAGGAACATAACAAGTATTCTTCTTCTTATTTCTGAATTATCCTTCCACACAAATATGATACTTGCTTTTTTATAATTATACATTAAAATATTAATAGGTTGATGTAGGTTATATTCTATGTAGTTATATTCTTAACCTAAACTATTAAATATCATATTAATGTATTATGTAATCTAACGAAAAATTAAATTGTAATATTAATTTTTTTATTATTGAAAAAATAATAGTTTTAAAATTATCTGTAAATTCTTAATTTATATGGTAATAAAATATAAATAATTACACATACCATATATGGAAATAATGTTGAAAATTTTTTCAGCAAATATATATATTTCTAAGTATTCTCTGAAAATAATAATTATATAATCTCTCGGATTTTTCAATCCACAATCTTCAAAACCTATAAAATTATTGTAGGTATATATTTATATTAGAAACATTAAACTTCATTAAAAAATAAATAATGAAAATCACTGCTGAACTCACTTTAAAAAATAAAAAAGAAGAGCTGATACTATTGTGATTAAGATACAGGTGTGTAACGGATTGTATTGTACTTTGATTAAAATATGAATACACTAATAAATCAGCGAATTATAAAAAAACGTCTATGAGCAAATTTCAGTTAAATAATATAAGTAGGTAATAATAAATGTTCACTTATTTCTTAAAATGTATGCTCATTTATAATTAGATATCAAAAATCAATTTGGGTTGTAAAATCTTATTACGTACCTATATAATGTATATACAATATACATACACAATAATTGTGAAATGTCAATACAATTTTCAAACCTCTAATTTCCATATTTTCTGATTTATGGTTAAATATTGATATCAATTTTGTCAAAATGTCAAAATTTCAATATTGCCAAGTTTTCGTCATTTTTTGTTTGTTTATCCTGCTGCATTAGTTTAATTTTAAGAAATTCCTAAAATGACCTTGGCCAAATGAATGTTGGTAATACCCAGATTGCGGAAGTTTCATATCATAGCCACTTTTTTCAGACCACGATTGCAGACGACATAAAAATTCAATGTGTGAGAAATTTTTTTTTAGAACATGATTGCAGACGAAAAAACTAATACGACGTTGTCACATTGCAAGCTGAACTCAGGTGATTTGTAATCGTCTATTATTATTCGAATTGTATGTCTTATATAATAATAATGTTTATCAATTATTAATACATTATGCACCACGTTTAATCATTTAAACGAGCATCGAAAAACCCACACTGACGGGGATGACAATAGAAATTTAAACACGTGCCGGCGGCGGCGGCCGGACAACGTTGCACATAAGGCGTTGTTGCACCGATGAACAACCTTGGAATACGCACAATTGCGTACATCCTGAGTTTTGCCGATCCGTAACGAATACACTAATACTCCCCTAATCTAAAAAGAAAAGTAGGTAATATGTAGTTTTAGATTATATTAAAAAATTATTCTTGTTCATTGTTAATTTTTGTTAATAATTGTTAAAAGTTTAGTAAAAAAAAAAAAAACAACAACAATAATATTACATTTAATTTAAGATCTAAATATCTAAAAGATCAAATATTATTATACCTTTATATTGATTTTAAGAAGGTGTGTAATATTTTAGATTCTGAGCGAAGCGATTGTGAGCTGAGAATATTGTGATTGGTGGAGACATAAATGAACATATAGGCAGTAATAGGACAGAGTATGATAGAGTGCATGGAGAGTACGAATTTGGAGAAAGGAACGAGGCTAGGGATATAAAATTGGACTTTGCATTAGCGTATGAATTAGCGATTGTGAAAACTTTTTTTAAGAAGAGAAAAGAGCGGAGGGAACAAATCACAAATTGATTACTTTTTGTGGAGTAGAGGAGGTTTGAAACAGTGTAAGGATTGTAAGGTGATCCCGGGTGAGTGTGTGACCACACAACATAGGTTAATGGTTTTGGAAATTTAGTGTAGGATAAAGCGGGTGTATGTAAAGAAAAATGTGAATAAGGAACCAAGAATTAGGTGATGGAAATTAACGGATGAGAATGAAAAAGCATTTACAGGAAAGCTGGCTGAATCAGGGGTGTGGAACATGGAAGGATTGCTAATGAAGTCGTTGGCAAGAGTAGATGTAGTATGCCAGAGGATAAGCAGAGATGGTGGTGGGCAGAAGAAGTGCAAGAAATAATATCAAACAAGAAAATACAGTTTAAGAAATGGCAGAAAACCAGGGAAAGGGTGGATTGGATAGAGTATAAAAGTTTATCTAAAGCGGCAAGGAGTGCAGTGAGTAGAGCTAAATTAGGGAAATATGATGATTTGTATGAGAAGTTAGATACAAAGGAAGGGGAAAAAGAGGTGTACAGGCTGGCTAAAAGTAGAGAGAAACAATCTATGGATTATAAAAATGTTTGGTGTGTAAAACGAAGGAAACGAAGGAAACGGAAGTGATGAGAAGATGGAAAGAGTACTTTGAGGGATTATTGAATGAAGAATTACCAAGGAAGGCAATCAATCAAGCAGAGTGGAATATGGGTATGGTGGATTTAATTAGGGAAGATGAAATATGGAGTGCTGTTAGAAAAATGAAAAATAAGAATGCGGTAGATCCAGATGGAGTACCAGTAAAAGTATGGAAAGTACTAGGAAGCTTAGGTATAGGACGGCTGACAAAATTCTTTAATAAGATATTAGTTGATGGAAAAATTCCAGAAGCGTGGAGATAGAGTTGTGTGGTACCAATATTTAAGGGTAAAGGAGATGTACAGGAATGTGGGAATTATAGAGGAATAAAATTTATGAGTCACAGTATGAAGATTTGGGAAAAGATAATAGATAAGAGAGTAAGAAGTGAGACGATGTTTACTAGAAATTAGTTTGGGTTTATGCCTGGAAAATCAACAATGGAACCAATATTTTGTGTAAGACAGATAATAGAGAAATACAGAGAACGGAAAATAAATTTGTGTTTGGTATTTATAGATCTAGAGAAGGCATATGATAGAATTTCTAGGGAGTTATTGAAGTGGGCATTAATGAAAAAGGATTACCAAAGGTGTATGTGGACGTGATTGAAGACATGTATGAAAGAGCGAATACAAGAGTGAGGAGTATGTGTGGAGAAACTGAAGACTTTAGGGTCAGAGTAGGGGTACACCAGGGTTCAGCTCTAAGTTCCTATTTATTTTCCCTGGTAATGGACGAAATAAGAAAGGATGTACAGAGTGAGATACCTTAGTGTATGCTGTTTGCAGATGATATAGTTCTGATAGGAGGATCCGTGAGGAAGTAAATGGGAGACTTGTGTAGTGGAGGGAAGCTCTTGAAAGTAGAGGTCTAAGGATTAGTAGAGTTTTTTTGAGTGTTCACATAGCTATTATATATATATATGATGAAATTTTGGATTCGTCACGTTAATTTTTCTATAAAATATAGAGCTTTGAATATTTCGTAAAATTCTCGTTTTTACATATATAATGTTTGATTAAATTAGCAATTTTAGTGATTAAGGTCTGAAAATTTTACTGAAGTATACGTAAATATGACTTAACGTAATATCAAAATATTAGAATAATCTTTATTCTCAGTTTTTTTTTGTAGCTGTTTTAAGTTGATATTTTTAGTTCAAACGAAAATTATAATCTGACTGAACTTCGCTCAGAATCGTTTTTTCGAATGCAATGGTTTATCATTGCATTCAAATTCTAATTAAAATTAAACGCTATGATTCGCATACCTGTATCTTATGCGACAGGAATATCAGCTCTTTTTTCACTTTATGCTTTAAACAGCATCAAAAAAATAAATGTAACTAGTAATTATTAAAATTTACACAATATTTTGGATTAATGTTAGCAATATAATGATAAAAATTCAATACAAATTTCGAAAACTTAAAACCCAAAAACAATATTTTAATAAATGAATTGAGGAGAAATAAGAATTAAGAAATCTATTTCACTAAAAATAACTTTATACAGATTTACCTTAAATTTACATAAAAAACCTTTAGAGAAATTTAAATAAAAGGAAAGCAATCGGTCAAAATGGAGACAATTCGAGTAGTAACCTTCGGGTTGAAAAAACAAAATATATATTTAACATTAAACTTCAGTAGAATCATTTTTTGTAATAATTAGATTAATAATTGTATTCAAATTATATTTATATCAACTATTATAATAAATTATCCTATTACCATTATCATTTCCCCACTTGTATCATAATTCTTTTTTTATTTGTGAAATTTAGTACAGTGTCGACCGTTAGTTGGTAAGTTTAATATAACTTTAATAATATATTTGTATTACAAAATAACTTACTGTTTACTTCATTAATAGTTTGAATTAAATCAGAATATATACACATTAAATTTTCATAATGTCCAAATAACAATTTTATGGCTAAATGAGTCTGTTCATGCAATTTAGAACTTATAATATTGATGGCTAAAATTTAAAGATATCTATTGTTATTTAATTATTTTAAAATATGAATCCAATGTAATTGTAGAAATTTTTGTCTTATTTAGACAAATCTATATATCTTATCTTCTGCTTCGCTCTTTCTCATAACTATTTTGAGTCGGCCAGTAATATCAACAATTTTTAGATTAGGCATCAATTTTTTATTATTTTAGTAGGAATATAATTTAATTATTTGTAAGGATTTTATTTAATCTAGACTAATTATCATTAAAGAAAAAAAATAATGTTGATTAGAAATTAAGAATTTGTGATGACAACAGTTTTTTGATGTCCTAGTTTTACAATGCTTTAAATTTAGGGTTTTGAAAGAGGGCGGGGGAGACGGAGGAGACACACGAAGTCTAGTTGTGATTTATATTTGTGTTATTTTTATATAGGTATTTAAAGTTTTAATAAATTAATTTATATTAATTATTATTGTGTTTTATTTTGTGTGTATACAACAATATATATATATATATATATATATATCTTATATTTTTTATATGAAATTGATAGATTCATAACAGATGTTTACAGAAATAATATTAATAAATGTTTAGTCATATGTGTGCGAGTATATTTAGCATATTCTTTTATTGTACATATTTCGCAAATCGCAAGTAAATCTTTATCTTTAACTTGTTTAAGCAATATAATATTCGAATAACTTGTATGGTGATCCCATTTTACGGTAACATATTTTAAAATAAAAACAACAAAGAGAATTTAAAGGAGTCCTTAACAAATATTTAATATAAATTCAGTTTTACATAACATATATTAAATATTGTACAATACTTCTAATTAATTAATTTAATACCTATTAATATAATCATGTCTACTTTAATTATACTTTACCTTCATTTCCGACAATATTTGAGGTAAGTTGATATATTGTTATTTCATAATTGATTTCAGCTAAGCGCTCAGGACTTGTTAAATTTTGTTGATTATTCAACCAACTTACCATGTTACCAACATATACACTATTATCTATGAATACTTATCATTAAAAATAAAATAATTAGTAAATTTTAATAGTGTAGAATGTAGAATATTCATTAAAAAAAAAAAAGGTAAAAGTTAAATTAATACTTGATCCACACTTTACCGAGTCTATCAAAATAGATTGTTATTTTGTTATTATGTTTAGACCATAAAAAAATAATTTTTATATTGTATTCTTGAGATCAAAATGCCGTGTTTTAGTCATTTTTTTTTCCCCCGTTTTTTCCATCTCATAGGGCAATTTGGAGAAATTCGACTTTAATAAAGTATAAACCGAAATTAAATGGTGTTCGTGAAAATAGGAACATTATTTCTGGTAAAAAAAATTGTCTATATACATAAAAACAAAAAAAAAAAAAAATAAAAAAAAAAAGACACGGCACCGTAAAACCAATAGATTTCTTCGCTTTGTTCAAAATGTAATATTTTAAAATAAGAATATTATTGAATGAAAATAAATTTTATTTAAAATATTCATTCTTATACTAGGTAATGAAATAATTTGATTGTTTAATTCTGACGACTTAAATAACGGAATATAATTACATTAAGTAAATTTTTACCAAAAAGACGAAAATAACAATAGTGTCAACGAAATATATAAATTTTATTTTATTATTAATAAAAATGCAGATTATATAATAATAAAATAAAAAACATATTATTATTTAACATAATAATACATTTCTCTTACTTGATTGAATATGATTACATACTGCAATTAAATTTTCACTGTTTCTTTCTATATTTGACATATACAGGTAATAGGTATTATATTATATTATTATTTAATATACATTATTAACTATTAAGTTGATTATTCAATAAACAGGTAACCCAGATCTATTAACTTATTGTCATATTTTCACGAATAGTTAAACCGTTTCTGTGAAATTTTCTTTAAATTATTATTTATGTATGGTTAGGTTATGTGTATAATATCCTATGTGTCACATCTACCATTGAAACCCAATACCACGTATGTATTTACAATGAAATTTTAATCACATAGGAGATATTCAGATATTCATAAACGATTTATAATAGGTAACAATTAGGAGGTTTTATTTATTAGTTTTCGTTAATTCTATGAGAAAGACAGCACATAGGCGATATTATCATAATATGAAAGATTATTTTTTTTAAATTTAGGGATACCAAAATATCAAAATCATATAGGAGGTACTTCGTGGCAACGACGATATATCTTAACGTATTTCCAAAATATTAGGAAAATATCAAGACTCAATTTTTCATAGGTGTTTAATTTTGAAATTTCAAAAAAATTTTTTATATTGAACAAAGAGACTGATAAAAATGTAAAACAATTATTCGGTACATTATATACTGTTATTTTCTGATAAACTTCGCTCAGAATCGTTTTTCGAATGTAATGATTAATCATTGCATTCAAAATGTAATCAAAATTCAACACTATCCACTTTACACCTGTATCCCTTCCCTTACTTTTTTAAAACTGGTTCTATATAAATAATAAAATGTTGGGCAGTTTACAGTACAATAAATATACAACATAATATATACCTAGTACAATATATTTTCTGTAAATTCTTTAAGTGTTATTTTTAATATTGGTAATATGTTATATTGCGATATATTATATAAAATATAAATTCTAGAAAAATAAAAGTTTTATATTTTAAAATGTTTATTATGTTAGTGTATTTTTACAGGATATTATTTTTATTATTAATTTTCATTAGAATTGATATATACCTAACTCGATTTATGATATTTTGGAAATAAGACGTTTTAGAATGTTGCCCTTCATTTTTGAATCTATTATTTATTATAATATTATCAATCAATTCGTAGCTAAAAGAACAAGAAAAGTAATATTATAATTATAATTTTGTTTATTGTTAATATTTTGAAGATAGGTTAAATATTGTTTTGCCTTTTATAGTTTTGGGTACTTGCGTGGACTTTTAATTAAATAAAGTAAGAAAACGCAATTCAAAAAATATTTTCTTTATGTACGTAATCAAATTTTCTAATTTTATTAAATAATTAAATACCTAATTCATTCTGTAATAATTTTTGGTTTGTTATAAATATTATTACGTTAGAAAATTGAAAACATTTAACCTTAATTTTGAATAAACCCGAAATTTCTTTAATGTTATATACTCCTTTAAATCTTTAATTTAAGAAATTCAAAACTAAACAAGTTCCATCTAAGTTTTAATTTACTTTGACCTGGGCCCCGCAAAAGCTTGCGCCGTCACTGCCTATGATTGATAATAATATTTAATAATCATTTTGTAATAATATAAATAGAGTCGTAAAGTTATTATAATATCGTTATTGTAATAATATTAGGATGATGAATATTTTATAATATGTATTTAATGTATTTCTATATATTAATTAATTTATAAATTATATACATAGGTAAATTAGAAGATTTAAAAAAAATGTACAATTAAATTGAATTTTTAATTAATTATATATTAACATTATATAACTAATAATTATAATATATTATAATATATACCTATTAGATATTATATAATCATAAAAAGGATATAAAAATTTATATTTATATTTACCAATTAAAATGATTTTATATAAAATAAAGTGGATTGTTTACACGAATGGATTTGATAATAATTATAATAAATGAATATTATAATTTATTAGAAGGCAAACTTAAATGAAATGATTAATTATTGTTTATTTATATATTATATTAATTAAAAAGTGATGCCGAACAAAAATATATTTTTAATATAATTAATCTATCTTTAGTATTCAGCTAATAAATCTTTAGGTTTATAAAGGTATGTATGATTATAAAGATTTTAAAATTTGTCTACCTATATATGTAATATCAGTATATTTATTTTTTATATAATTAATTTATATAATAAATTAATAAAAAATATAGTTATCCAATATTATACTATTTTACCATTATTTGCAAATAGTTTATTCTATATTCTACTAGGAAATTTACAAATTTAATAAAATATTAAAATAAAGTATAATCTGGATATAATTATACGTTGAATACATACACATATTTTATAATTATATGACTATTAACATCTATAATCTACTAAATAAAATCACACGTCATTTTAAAATCATATATTTTTCGCTTCATTTAAAATCAAAATATACATTGATGAATGAAAATTAATCATATTTTACTAATTAATATGGGCTTAACCTAAGAAATATTTATTAAAAATTATATTACCATTATTCCAGTTATGAATTTTTTGGTTCCAGAGTGGGAATGAGATTAAATATTCCAATTTGTCTTGCAATCGTTTAGCATTTTCCAATGACCCGATAATCAAGTTATCTAATTTTAATTATTGTTATGTATATATATATTATGTAATCTTCATAATAGTACTAATTAGTTACATAATTTTCGAAAATTATCTATTGATGTAGTAAAAAATGTATCTTCCTAATATGATGAATTCACCTAATGATAAATTTAATAATAACTAACAATATTATCAAAATTTAAGAATACTTATAGTATACAAATATATATTCAGTCATTTAGTTTGGTTTATGGTAGTACTCAGAGCATGTTGATAGAAGTACCATCATCACATTTGTTTAATCTGTATTGTTATATAATTCAATATTTATTTAGTAGTTTATAACTATATTCATTTTGATTTATTCACGGGTAACTCAATTAAATATAAATCAATAAATTACATGTTAAATCAATAAACTGTAAATGATAAGAAACAATTTATACAAATTATATTGAATATAACTGTCAATCACATATTCATAACCATATTCAGTCTTTTAGACTGGTTAACATAGTAATCAGTATTTGTTGATTAATCTGTATTGTAATATAATACAATATTATTTAACAGTTTAATGCTAATTAATTACAATTTTTAGTTATATTTTATTTTTAAAAGTATTATAATATGCTTGTAAATAATAAAAAGAAGGTACGTGAAAATATTTTTAGTTGAATTTAAAACTTGAATTTTAAACTTAAATTTAATATGTTAGGTATTTAACTCAATGTACTTATTATAAAATTTACCAATATAAATATGAACACATAATTATTATATTATATTATTATTATAATTAGAAAAAATATAATTATTTACCTTTTATTATACTAAACAATTCTACTAAATAATTTCCATAAACCTGTATTGTTGATGCTAATAAAATATAATAATTAATATTAATATATTATCATTTATCAGTAATATATTATAGGTAACATTTTAATTATTATTTGAAAACAGCAGACACGTCTGGCGAAAAAACGACACGTTTACGAAGATCGTCGAGATTGGTGTCAAACTACTTTTGTTAAGTGAGAAAGAAACTAGTATAGAAGCGAATAGAAAATTAAGACGAAGGCGTTTTGGTAATCAGTGGACTATATTGATATAACTTAATAAACAAATATTTCATATTTTGTGGAACGGGGGAGACAAAGTGGAAATTAAAAACTATAATTAACAATTAATATTTACATATGTGACAACCGTCATGTATACAGTATTACAAAAATAAAACGTAGAAAAATACGACCTGTCGTCGCGATGGCTGTAAATTATGGATCAAGTTGAGAATCTCTAGGCCCTCTAAGGTGTAAATTGAAATCTATTTGAAACCCGGACAATTCCCGTCCGAATATATTATAGATATATTAATTTTAAACATATATTGTGCAAAATATTGAATTGTTGTAAATGTAATAATATGTAAAATAAACAATAAGACGAGCTGATACTCCTGCCGCAAGGATATAGGTGTGCAAATCATAGTGTTTAATTTTAATTAGAATTTGAATGCAATGATAAACCATTGCATTCGAAAAACGATTCTGAGCGAAGTTCAGTCAGATAATGTAGGAATTGATTAAAAATTTTACATTTTTTATGAAATATTTAAAATGTAAAATTTTATCACACATATAGGAATCAGATAGGTAGGTATACATTGTAGTATATAAATGAGCACCAGATAAAATTTTCAAGGCTCTAACTTCAACATTATTGTCAAATATTGAAATTAAACTCTTCGAAATTTCAGTTTTTTCTACCACTTAGGGTCAATTTTTAGAAATTCAAAAAATAACCTAAATAAAGAACCAACTTCATCCAAATTCCAACCGGAAGCATATGTTCTTCGTGAAAATCGGAGTATTATTTCGGGTAGTAAATATGTCTTCAAAATGAAAAAAACAAAGCGCTAGAATTCAACAGTATACGAGTATTACAATGATAATCATCAAAATATCTGTTTTCATATTATTAATTATATTATATATCATATTTCAAACTCTGAGTAAAATATAACAATAAACTGTTTATTGTATATTTAACATAATATTTTCACACTTGTATATTATTTGGGGAGGGATTGTGGGTATTCTAATTATAACATCTAGAAATAACAAGATAGAGAAGAAAATTAATGTTGGTTGTTTCTCAATTTAATTACTATGCGACAGGATTGATTGAAATTAACGGAAAATTGAAAAACTTAAGAGAAATTAGAAGTCAAATAGATTTAATATAAAAGAAGAAAAAAATAAAAAAGCTAATCAAAAAATTATAATTATTTTTTTATGTTCAATTGTAATATCAAGTTAACTGATCATTATAGTATATTATTCTGAATGTTTCTTAAAATGATTTTTTCAGTGATGATTTCTCAATGATTTCTCAATTTCAAATTATATTTTATTTTATTATAATTTAATAATAAATAATAACATGATTCCCTCATTACTATTATTCTATCTCCAACTGTATAGCATATATTTCCGTCTCCAAGTATTATTTATTTGTTATTTAATAAGTTTATGTGTCATGTATTTTAGGAATAATTATTGAAATATCAACAAAATTTTATTTTACTAGAGAGTAATATTATAAGTGGAAGCTCATAAAAAAAGTTTTAATTTAATATTATATCAATTTTTAGTAGACCAAAATCTACTTAAATGTAATCGCATGAATGGAATTTTAAAACTTGAAACTATGTGATGTATTTTAAAAAACATGAAATTATTCCATATTTTTTATTTCTTATAAAATTATCGTAAATAATATTATATTATGATACTATTTTTGGCTATTAATTATATGAAACATATATAAATATATACGACATTATAACATTATTACCTATGTTTTTTATATCCTATTGAAGAATATTGTATAAAGTAATATAATAATACGAGTAATTAACTTACTATCCAAAAATTTCATTAGTTGAACTAAAGTTCTTTGAAATTCTAGACCACGTTCTATAATTTATTAAGAATAATATTTTAATGCTAATATATTATATTAATTTTGTATATAGAATGTCCTATTAATATGTTTAATTACAAATTTATATAAAAATATAATATAAATTTTTTCTTTTTAAATAAAAGTATGGGAAACGATTTATTTAATTTTATGTTTATATATCTCTATAGGTAGGTACATATTTTCATCTGATTATGATTTAATAATTGATTTATAATCACCTTGAATTACAGCATAGTTTACAATCCTACTTGAAATAGTAATTAAATCATGGGAACTCTTATTTAATATTATGTTTTGAATGTTATATAGATTATGTAAAATGCACGCTTTTCCAATCGTAGCTAAAAAAATCATATTTTTAATTAATAGAATCAATTGCAATACTAATTGCAATATTTAATTCATTAATATTATCAATGTTATTAACATGTTGAACACTATATACCACACATTTTATAATATTTATTAAATTAATATCAAATTATTAAATGTGAATCTTTGCAAATAGGGTAGCTATAGGATGTTACTTATAAAGTTATAACTTACTCGTATAACCTTTTTAGTAAGGCGTTTGCCCCATGACTAAGGTGACCATATATTTTTTTAGTCAAAACGGGAGGAAAAAACGGGACAGAGGTACAAAAAACGGGACGTATGGCCACCTTACCCATGACCTATTGAATAATGTGTACTTAAAATTTTTTTCAAAATTCCAGCTAAATAAATAGTTTTTATCCTTAGTTCATATTACATAATTTTAAAATATTATTATTTTTTATTATTATTTTTTTTTTTTTTTATCTTAAACCAGATAATAGTAATTAATCATAATTTTCATATTAAATTAATAATACATAGGTTTATATATTTTAAATATTATTTAGTACTTTAAAGTATAATATATATATAATATTATATAATGTAAAAATTTTAACGCCAATTATAATATTTTTTAAAATTAAAATTATTAGGTACTTAAAGTTAAAATTATTATTGAATTATATTAATATATCTTATATAAGTAAATAACAAAATAAAATAAAACTTAGGAGAAGAATTTGAGAAATGGAAAAAATTAAAATATTATTCTGGAATTAATATTTTGTCTATAATATACTCACGTACAAAATCATTATATTCTACACTATTGGGTAAGTATCTTATAAGTTGTGTTAATTTCACTGATTCAATTTCTAGCTCTGTAAATATAATTATTATAAATAAATTGAATTACAAATTCCTATAAAATTAACATAATTATCATTAATATATATATATATTAATTTATTAATTTATTCACTTTACTTAAAAATTTAAGAAATAATTTAGGAATATTTTCGCCATAAAAATCTATAAGAAATTATTTTAATTCATCCCAATTTTTTATGTCTAATGTATTAATCGTATCTCTCGCTTTTCCTATAATTTTTAATTTAACAGCTAAAAATAATTTTTTCTCTTGTTGTTTTGTTGTCATAAGGAATCCATCGCTTACAGCGCTAATAAAATTACGAGTATTTAATTTTTCTCTTTTACCATCAAACAGTTCACCTATTAACTGTATTAATTCGAAAATACTAAATGTTTCAATTTCTGTGGTAGTATCCATAATAATTAAATTATCTAATTTATCACGTTTTACCAAAAATTAGTTTTTTTACAAAAACAAATTTACTTATAGTTACCTACTATTAATAACTAACTAATAATAAATTATTTTTACCAGGTAAGTAGAATAAAACTTTCAATGATCATATTGTTAATGTTTGTTGATTGAATGTGAACAGTTAATTTGGTTCTAAGAAGTTGAACTGTTGTTCCAATATTATTGACTTATATGATCGCGGAGATTCTGTGGATTATTTCTGTGTTCTGTTGTCTTTCGTAGGTTTTTTCACGAGTATCGGTATTCCAATACTCTTGAAAATTTTCTTCCACCAATACTAGGTTGCCAAAATAATGTTGTAAGCCGGAGTTTCTAATTCCGTTTCAAATTATTTAGTTAAATGTTGAGTTGAGTCAAACACGATTAAAGAATTGACACGGCCCGACATGGTGCATACACATGTACAAACGATGTCGGACGCGATCTACCTTTCTAGTCAGCCACCAACCTAAGCGGCGCGCTGGTACGCACCGAGACCTCCGATCCAACAATGGAAAGGAGACTTGGAGGGGCCCGACGCGAGCTGCTCGATCGCGACGACGAGTCCGTACCTTTTGGTACACGACCGTGACACACGCAACTACTCCGTACACCGGCACTCTCTTGCGTTACCCTACCATCACAAAAATCACCATTTTGTATTGACTACTGTTTCACAAAACACCACTTCTTCGGGACTTCGTGCTTACAATACTTTATTGTCTTTTTTTGTTTGTTGATTGACTATCCGAAATAAACAGGTGAAATACATAAAGTGCGGTTCCTGTGTTTTTTTTATATTGTTTGTCTTTATTCTCTTCTGAGAGTGCTACGTACTCACATCACGGTAGCGGGACACTGCAGCTACCACCGGCGACAACCGTGATAGAATAAATACAAAATAATATTATATTTGATTTAAAACAATATCGCAATTTGTTTGTAACTGCTTCTAGCACCAAATCTCAACTACTTTACAATAGTTAGAATTTAGTCATAGTACCTATAATATTCTCTTAATTGGTAAATATGATTAAGTATAAAAATAAGATTATTGTTATAATTAAATAGTTCTAAAAACAAGTAATGACTAATAAGTTACAATATTCATAATAATAATATAATTATTAATCTTAGTATTATTAGTATCTAATGTGATAGACAACAGATATGACAATAATAATAATAATAATAATATGGAACAAAGGTTCACAACAGTTTCAATACTTCTTATACTCTATTCACCCAACTCTCTCTAGGACGTCTCTTTGTGTTTCTTCGTTATTGATACAATCGTTCCTCCTGATCTCCATACATGTCCCGCTCAACTTATCCTCGTGTTCTTCAGGGACTCAATAAATAATAATGGTAGGTTCCTTATAAAGATTATCCAATTCATCGTTCTTTCTCATTTCATACTCTCCATCGTTATTTCTATTTGGATCGAAAATTTTCTTTAGTATATTTCTTTCAAACACTCCTAACTTTTCTTCATCCAATTTAGTTGTGGCCTATGTACCACATGCATATAGAGCAATTGGTTTGACTAAGACTTTTTATACCTTTATCTTAGAATTTATTAATAATCATTTTGATTTGAATAGACTATAGTAGCATCTTTTTGCTGCCATAAGTGGTTATTTAACTTCTCTTGGTTATTAGCACTTTCATTGATATTTGCGCCTAGGTACTTGAAGCTCTGTACCCTTTCAAATTTGTATTCATCCACTTTAAACAAATTAGTATTGTGATTTATTCTCGAAAATATCATATACTATTTTTTGACTCATTTATCTTTATTAATCTCAACCCAACCTTCACTAAGCAGAATTCTAGTTCTCTATATCAGTTTGTTTTCAGTTTCGGCTATAAGGACTATATCGTCAGCGAAAGATATTACGGTTAATTCATTATTGTTGAACATTTTTATTCTTTTAGTTTGGATTAGTACCTTTTTCATAACTGATTCTAACACTTTGAGTCCAGTCGTTACTGGGAACTCATCTGATATCTTTTTACGGAGCAAGAGGCTCTACAAATGACATACGATACCGGCATATATAAAATACGCTGGTCTGATAGGACAAACAGCAAAAAGGCAACAGACAAAAACAACTTAGAAGATGCACAAACGTATACAAAACCTAATCAAACCTAACGCCGGAATGAGAGACAAAAACCACACGAAGAGTGCACGGATTACAGCAAACCATGTCATTTTCTGTCAATAAAAGTACAGAATGGTAGCCAATGACTTGCGGAGCCACTTTTATCACCGAATGCGGATATAAGGAGAGCGATTTTGAGCATCAAAACTAAGCATCAGTCTTCAACCAGTCTTCAAAACGACAAACCATCACAACCAACTTCGATCAATATCCGAACGCGTTTTGAAACGATGACCACAACTGAAACAATTTGCGAGATCCAGCAGCGAAATATCAGGAACTACGAATAATACCTCTCCAGACGAGGCGAAAGAAGAAATCACCGGTGCAAAAGTCCGCGGAAACTCATAACGAGTTGTTTCACGATCTGACAGCAAGAAACCAGCCGACAAACGCGGCGTGACGAAACACGTACTCGCCACGTGTCACAACTATACGTGCTAGTACACGAGTGCCAGCGAAGTTGCCGTCCGGTCGCTTATCAAGCCTCAACGGACGGCACTTAATACGCTCGCCAAAATATTTGAATATTAATTGGATAAATGTACTCTCCTCATTGTAAAGTGAAGTTTCCGTCAAGTCGCATATCAAGCCTCATCGGATGGCACCTAATACGCACTCCACTATACTTGTGTATTTGTCGAAGACACGTACTTTCCCCATTGTAAAACGAAGTTGCGGTCCAGTCTCTTATCAAGCCTCATCGGACGGCGCTTAATATGCTCTTCTCTATACTTGGAAATATATATATATATATATAATATAATATATATATGTTACCGGCAATATGGATAATCCAGTATTTTGCAAAATACCTAGGCATTATATAAAATGCTAAAAATCACTCGGCAATATACATAATACGAACTTAGCCTAGGTATTATGCATAATGCCAGGCGTGGAGTAGGAAATATGATAAATATAAACAAAATTACTTAATAAGATATTTATCTTATTAAGTAGGTACCTATATAATATAAACGATTAAGTTAGAAATAATAAAATATAGATTACTAATAGATATTAATTAATAACAAAACATGTTCTAAGTATATTATTACCTATATATTATTATATATTAGTTTATTATTAAATAAAAATAATAATAAAACAATGTAAATATTTTTTGTAGATATGATTTTCATAGGTACTAAAAATTAAATAAGTATTTAATGTTAATTTAAAAAAAATATATGAAATATTTACGTGAATAAGTCATAGAAATTATGACAAATAACATGGTTTCTATAAATGACATTTTATTTTATATTACTTAAAATTTATTTTCCAATTAAATTACTAATATAATATATTAAATAAAATAATTATTTGTACAATTTCTTGGTTAACATTCAAATATTATTAACATCAGAATAATTTTTAAATTCTTCAATTTATTATATATTTTAATATTTGTTTGTTGTACGGGTAATACTTTAATACTAGACATCTAAAATGTCTAAAAGTACTATTTTTAATTACTTAAAAATAAAATAAAATATATATACTTATTTTAAGTATTATTTATAATATTGTATAAAATAATAAATAAAAAATATAAAATAATTAATCATCTATTTAAAAATAAAACAATTCTTCAAATCTAAGTCAGATTTATTGATAATATATTAGTCATTATAATTCTTAATATATTAAATTTATATGTTATTTATTTATTAATAATAGTAAATACCTACATATTTTTTTTTTATTTCTAAATAAATGTTTTAAGTCACTATGACGTACATTTCTTTAAATATCAAAAAAAAAAAAATAAATAAATAAACTAAATTATTTTTGTCAAAAATACAGTCTGTTGTTATTATTAGGTACCTTTTTTCTTTTTGTTATATTTCGACGTTATTGAATCATTATTTCTATCTATCAATAAAACTATTGTAAAATTATTAAAATGAAAAATAAATTAACAAAACTAGATAAAATTCTTAACCAAATACATAAAATATACCTACTTAATTATGATAATCTGATCAATAGTTTTCCTCCAAATAATATTTCATATAGTTTACGACAATTAATCGTAATAAATTGATTGCAAACTTAAATTTATCGTAATAATATGTATTGTTAATCATATCATATAATTTATTTAGTACTTAAATATTAATAAGCAGGGCCGTCCCTAGGGCATGGCGAGCGGGGCCCTTGCACCGGGCCCCGCGCTTTTCGTGCTTAAACAGGCCCCGCGTTTTTACCTATAAAGGCTATATATATATATATATGTATAATAAATATAGGCCCCGCAAAAAATGTTTGCCCCGGGCCCCGCAAACTGAAGGGACGGCTCTGTAATAATAAGATAACAATGTTATTGTGGATTGTTGTAAAAACATAACTTAGAATTTCAACTGATATAATAAATATTAGATGTCCAGTACTAGTTCGTGTATTTTTGTGAACGGTGTGAATATTAATGAAACATAGTTATTATATCTGCTGAGCACATAATATCAAGCAAAAAGAATAAAATTAGGGTGGTTTTTAAAACAATAATATCCATAAAAAAAAAAATACGTGAACACGAAAACAAAATATTATATCAGTACTGGAAGTTTATAAAATTTAAAATTAATAAATCTGAAAAAATTTGAATTTTAAAGTCCCAATTTTTTAAATTATTTCACACAAAAATAGTAAAATAAATTTCATCAAAATTATTACTTATAATGTCTGTGCAGTTAACCGTTTTATGTGTTTTTTCAAATATTTTTTTTTCTTCCAAAAGCAAGGAGTAGGGATATTTAAAAATGAATTAATGAAAGTATCAATAAGATGAAATTTTCTACTGAAATCATACTGCATTGCCATTTTTACTTTTTTAGTTATGATACCATTATTACAGCTATATAGGCAACAATAGTCATCGAAACAAGGTAATACTTGATCCACACAAAAAGTTAATTCAAGTAAATTTTAGATTTTATAATTTGATCAATTTTTATTATGCTAATAATTCAAAACACTTCCCTTAGAACAGAGGGGTATTAGGTAATTAGTACTATGGACCTATTAAATCTTACGTTTATACGATACATTCAAAAAGTAAATATGAGTATATTTATTTTGGTCACTCTTATATTTAATTATATTATATAATTTTTTCAATTTTATCATTTTTAATGTAAATTGCTATAAAATTCCAATGAATTATTTGGAAATATAATGTTATTTCATTTTAGATTTTTAGCGAAGCGAACACTTTTTCTACCCCAAATAATGCTCCAATTATCACGAATAGCATATCTTTGGAAAGTGGATTAAGTTGGTACTTTATTTAGGCCATTGTTTAATTTTTCAAAAATGGCTCTATGTGATAGGAAAAAAAAAATTTCGGTCTTTGGCATTCGGACAGGTACTTATTGAGGTGTTGGTATCAATATTATGTTGAATACTCAATGAATACAGTTAATCGCAACGCCTTAAAATAATTACAAATGAGTATGCAACATCATATCTAACTAGTTCCTTCTCTTTCTTTTGAACAGCATATAAATATTACAGTAGGTAGAGCCTTAAAAGTTTTGGGTTTCATAAAGCGCAACACTAGCCATTTCACGTCCATTACTTATCTGCGGTTCTTCTATTACTCTCTTGTCCACTCTATTTTGAAATAAGATGAAGTTTTATGGCACCCTTTTCTGGCTAAAGATCAGTTACGTTTAGAGCGAGTTCAAAATCGATTTCTGTCCTACGTTGCTTTTATGCTCAAGATTGATCATCTGCCCCATGACTATCCGTCCATCAGAATGATAAATAACCCAACTCTTGCTTCTCGCCGTTTAGATACTCTCTTACTACTCAATAACTCCTAAGCCCGTACTTTATATTTTGAATTGATACATTAATTTAAGTTATTTAGTAGGTACTTAGTTTTTAGTTGCATTGTACACTAACACGTGATGTGTATAATTATACTAAATATAGTATATTAAGTTTAGTAACTAAGTATATTGTACCTAATTGTAGTTTCTATAATTTCATAATTTATCATTGCCAATTGGCGTTTAATAAATAAAATTAAAAGACATCATATAGGTTATACAAGCCATAAAGTGAAAAAATCCATTCAACACAACTATATTATCTTTTTTCTTTATTCGTAAGAATTTAATATTATAGTGTATTTATTATTTTTAGGAGCAACTGACTCTTCATCTTTTAAAGATACATCATTAAAAGAAATAGAAACTGTTGCTAGTATTGCATAACAAAAGGTAGTGAAGGACAAAAACCATCTACTTCTGTAAGCTGTAATAACGGAAAATTAAATTCCCAAATGCATAGGTACTGTGTTTTTTTCTTACTTTAATTAAATTAAATTAAAAATTATTAATTATTTTCTTCATTTTAAATATTCATAGATTCACTCCGCTATTACTATAATAATACCAAAGATTGAATTAATGATTATTTAAAGTACCTATATTCTACTAAGATAAACTACTTATATAAAGTGCATATTTATTCAATAAAGTATCTATCAATAATCAATGACATAAATTATATTAATATAATAACTATAAGTAGCTAATTTTAGTGTTTTGGGATATTAATAGTAGATTGATAAAAGGATTATAGTATACCAAAGAATAGTATATTATGCATATTATTCAATTCACTTCAAACAATATTCATTTCACATTATATTACTATGTTTATACTAATTGGATAAAGGCCTATAAACAATGCAATGTAAATAGTTTTTTTAAAAAAAATTAAATTTTTAGATTCTGAGCGTAGCGAAGAATGTATTGGTTTTACAATGATGTGTGTCTTTTTTTTTATGTTTTTTTTTTTTTTTTTTTTTTTTTTGTTTTTAAGTATGAAGACACTTTTACTACCCGAAATAATGCTCCGATTATAACGAATAGCACATGTTTCCGGTATCAAAATGGATGTAGTTGGTACTTTATTTAGGTCAATTTTCGATTTTCTAAAAATTGACCCTATGCTGTAGAAAAAACAACCAAAAAATGACGAAAAAGCGGCAATATATTAATCAATAACTACATTATCTGACTGAACTTCGCTCAGAATCGTTTTTCGAATACAATGGTTTAACATTGCATTTAAATTATAATTATAATTAAATACTATGATATGCACACCTATATCCCTGCGGCAGGAGTATCAGATCGTCTTTTTTATTAATTATATATAACATAATATATACAGATAAATATAAGGTATATAATATACAAGTATATTAATATTTGGTACCTGTAATAATAACAATCCAATGATTGAAAAATTGTTAATATATATATTAAATTTAAATATTTGAAATTTTAATATATCAATTTCTCATTTGCGTATATATTATTATAATATAGGTAATTAAATTTTTATTTTATAATAAATACTAATATAATCTGAAAAATTAATTGATAGATAATATTTTCTCTCTCTCTCTCTCTCTTTCTTTATTATACATAAAAAAATACATATAACGTAAAATATAAAAATAATTTATTTAGGTATATGCATTTTGGTTAATATTAATTTATTGTTTAAGAATGGATATAGAACTATGTTGTTTATAATTTTTATAATATTTAACATAATACTATGTGGTAGAACTAGCACTATAATCTAAGGGAATATAGCCCCATATTAATATACCAACGAACAATTTGAAAAATCTAAGGTATTATCTCATTTGGTAAATAATAACTAACAAAAATATAAATTTCAAAAATAAATTTTAATTTATTATTCAAGTTTTATTTTAATTTTATATTTATCCATAAATATTTATAAAAAAATTTGTGGATCAATTATAATATATTTTTCTATAGATAAATATTTATTTCTCATATTTATTTATAGTATAAGTATTGATTTCAATATAAATTTTATCATTTATTTTACGGTGGCTTTGAGTAATTTGGGATTATAGGTAAATTATTTTCTTCCCGTATGTATTAATGAAATAACAGTATCATTCTATGATATAAATTATTATCTACTAATAAAAACATAAAATATTTAAATCCGCAAAAATAAATAGGTAGGTACTTTTTTAGTTCTATTGGTATTTATAGTACAAAAATAATGTTACTGATTATCCGGTGACGGGTTGAATATTGTTGGATTATCAGTTATAAATTCAATTATAAAAGATACTGTAAATTCTGAAGCTAAACGGCGTTGTTGCAATCTATTAATTTTATCTATAAATGTGAATGCTGTTTCAGAATAATTTAAAAATTTATATTGTAATGTATCATAATCGATCGATATCCACTCGTACGGTTTGCAATCTGAAAATATAAAAACCATAATTATTACATCTGTAATAATAAAATATAAACTAACACATTATTACTATTATAATATTGTATGTTATTATTAGTAAAGTTTCTGAATAGATAAAAATCTATGATAAAACATTAATAAAAGTAATATTGTGTAGTTTATACCATAAAATAAGAAAAAAATTAAATTTATATTGCCAATAGCTGTAACATTAATATTATAATAAGTAGGGCTCTGATTTCAATGCAATTGCATCTTTTTTTTAGAATGACTTACGCGATGCTTATCAAACTACAAATACGTTGTTTAAAGTACTCCGTTTCTAACCACAAAATTTTTTGGACTTTTTTGAAGTTTTTAATGCATTTTTTAGAAAATTTTTTCTATTTATTGTATTATGTCTAAAAAAATTGACCTCATTGAAATGTAAGTACTACACAGTAATATAGTTCTATTATAGTGGTAGGAGTTATTAATCCAGGAAATATTATTCTGGAAGACTTAACATTTAATGATGTAACATTTTTAAAGTTTGCTCCTATCACCTCAGTTGATACATAGAGGTCATTTTTAGTACCTATATAAAAACTTCCGTTGATCATTTAAATTCCAAAACTTTAAATAAATTTGTATTGTACTTTGCAATGGAAATGTAATTTCACTTTTAACTAATTTTTTAATTTTAATTTTTTTTCACATTATAATGCAATTATAATTTCAATTTTTATTTATTTATTAATAATAATTTGAATTTATTTAATAAATAACGAATTTTTTGATATTTTTATGGTATTTTTTAGAGTTTTTAGGTCATTAATGCATTTTTTGAAAGAATATTTTTTTTATATTTTTAGGGGATTCAAATTGAGCACTAATAATAAGAAATAATATTATAAAACCTAACGTCTGTATTTTGTTTGTTAAAAAATAATCACCTTATAATACACTTAAGTATAATAGGTATAGGTATTAGGTATATAATTATGCTTTTTATTTTTTTTGTATTTATTTTTGTTTTTTAATAATGTTAAAATTAAATATACAAACTTCGACACAGTAAATTTAAAATAGGAATATCTAAAAACAAAATTTCCAAATAATATTATATAAAGGTGGTAATAGTGATATCTAGATAACTAATTGTAGATATGAAATTAAAATACAGTCATAATATAAATTATTTATTAATAAATAATAAATATATATATATATATATATATTCATGGTGTCCTAGATCTATTTACTATTGAAATACTCTACGAAAAATACATATTTTAGAATGCTGTTTTTTTAATTATTAATTAAGTAAATGTCTATAATATTACTTCATTTACTTTTTAATTTTTATGTAATGTGTAATTTGAAAAGAGCCACTTTATAGAGTACATTTATATGTTAATTTTGATGTATCGACCTTCAAATTTAATAAAGATGCTTATTTATATGTTTTTCTTAATATCATGGCATAAAAATATGTTAAATTAATATTAATAAAATAAATTGATAAACGAAATTACATTATGATATAATTTTAGAATAATAATTACCTATTACTACCTAATTAGTAATTACATAAAAGCATATCATGATAATATCGATACCGCATAGCTCGTACTTATTAATTATTATGTTTACTTATATAAATGTATAAAATGTAACGAACTGATCAAATGAATAAATCATAATATTGTTACATCTTGCATTATAGAATTGTTTTATCGTATATTGTTTCTTATTAAATATATAAAAAAAATTAATAAAATTAAAATATAAATTAATAAAATATAACTAATTAAAACAATAAAACCATATAAAGATATTATTAAGATATAAAAGTGTAATAATTTGGTAGGTATAACAAAACAGAATAATTTAATAGTAATAATTAAATTATTGTATACAACAATTTGTGTTACACTGTTACAAAGAATAAAAACAGAAAAGAGAATATTAAAATTTATTTAAATTGGTAAAAGATTAAGTCAAATTGAGTAATTGATCAAAAAGAAAACTACTAGAAGGAATATTTTATATATTATAAATTCTAATGTGTGATATACCTACTAGTCAAAATTCACTTTCAATAATATCCTCAACGTGAAAAATCTGTCCATTATCAATAAATCTGGTACCAAAAATGTGAATTTTATGCAGTATTGAAATTATAGTCTATTTTAAAAAAACTAAATTATAATATAAAAAAATATTTTTCAACAGTTATTTTGAAATATTATCTTAATAATGTTTTTCCTCGCACACATTTAAATATCATTACCTATTACAAATAATTTGTTATAATTAAAACTTTTAAGTATCTAAATGAGAATATATACCTATTCAATTTTTTTGTATGCATATAATTTTATTTATAAATAATATTTACATACCTACATAATTAAAAGTTTTAATAATGTCGAATATATTATTTTGTTATAAGTTATAACTTTTATCGAGATTAAAGTAATTATTTCTGTTAAGTAACCTTTAATATTATTAAATTAATATGTGTATTGGAAAAAACATATCTAATGTATTTAATTAAAAAGTTGCATATAACTTGGTCACTAATTTAAAATAATATTAGATTTTGATGGAAGAGAAAAAATCTTTTTGTTTCAGAATGATTGTGTCTTTTTCTTATGCTATTATGTCTGAAGACACTTTTCCTACCCGAAATAATCGTCCGATTTCGACGAATAGAATATGTTTCCGGTTACAAAGTATATGTAGTTAGTACTTTATTTAGGTTATTTTTCGAATTTCTTAAAATTGACCCTATGCGATAGAAAAAGCGGTAAAAATATGATGAAAAAGAAGAGCTGATACTCGATACTCCTGCCGCAGAGATACATGTGTGCAAATCATAATGTTTAATTTTAATTAGAATTTGAATGTAATGATAAATCATCGCTTTCAAAAAAACGATTTCTGAGTTCAGTGAGATAATGTCGGTATTGATTACAATTTTTTATTAAATATTTAAAACCCAAAATTTTATCACACATAATAAGGACCAATGATTAAATTTAAAAAAGTAATAGAAGTAATATTATAGTTATATAATTAACTAATAATATAAAAAAACAGCATTCAAAAATCTAAAATTTTCAAGGAGATATTTCAATGAGTAATCATCCGGGACACCTTGTATAACATTATAATATAGGTAGTAGGTACCTATATTTAATATTTATTTATATTAATATGTATTATTTTATAACTTTTATGTATTATTATTTAGATTTAATAAAAATTTAAAACGCACTTGTTGAAGTGCTCCAATCGTGATCTATCATATTAAATTTCATTATTATTTAAATATATTATATAAGATAACTTATTATATTTATATTTATAGAATAATTAAAAATGAAAGACATACAGTGGGTATCAATTAATAAATATTTCAGGTCTGAAATATAAAACAATTTATTTTAAATCATTATGTGTCATTAATTGTTGTACACCTATGGTTATTATTATTTTTTTAACCGATTATATATGAGTAGATGAATTTGATTAGTTATTTCTTCATTTAATTTATAAGTCTAAATAATAAATTTTAAGTTTATATACATACATACATACAGTGGCGTATCCAGGGGGGGTGTTTGGGTGTTTAACCCCTCCCCCCGAAAATTGTTAAATATTTAAATAATATTGAAATCTCGTATAGATAATAAAATATAATTTTTTTTTTTGTTTGTTTTTCAGTATGAAGACACTTTTACTATTCGAAATAGCATTATTTTCCGGTTGAAAAGTGAAAGTATTTGTTACTTTATTTAGTTCATTTTTCGAATTTCTTATAATTGAGAATTGACCCTAAGATGTAGAAAGAACGACGAAAACCGACGAAAAAACTGCATTTTTTAAAGAAAACATGAGATTTTGACGAATTCGATTTCAATATTTCACGATAACTCGGGCAATTTTTAAGTTAGAGACTTGAAAATTTGAATAGGTGTTTATATTGGTACTATGTGGTAAAATTTTGGAATCGTTGCGATAATTTTTCTACAAAATATAGGACCTTGAATATTTTATAAAATTCTCGTTTTTATGTAGTTATATAACGTTTGATAAAATTGGCAATTTTGAGCATTAAGGTCTAAAAATTTTACTGAAGTGTGTCTACATATTACTTAATATCTTATTAAAATAATATTTTTGTTTTTTTTTTTGTTTTTTTTTTTTTGTTTTTTTTTTTTTGGTTTTATGTCTGAAGACACTATGACTTTTACTATCCGAAATAATGCTTCGATTTTTACGAATAGCAAATGCTTGCGGTTGGAAAGTGGATGTTTTTGGTACTTTATTTAGCTCATTTTTCGAATTTATCAAAATTGACCCTATGCGTTTAAAAAAACGACGAAAATACGACAGAACTGTATATTAATCAATACTTACATTATCTGAATGAACTTCGCTCAGAATCGATTTTCGAATGCAATGGTTCATCATTGCATTAAAATTATAATTAAAATTAAACACTACGATTTTCACATCTATATCCCTGCGGCAGGAGTATCCCTTCCCTTTTTATTTCTATAATTAGCATAATAAATAATAATCTAATAATAACAATTAAAACAAACAAAATTAAAAATTATTCAATTTGTTAATTTTTTTTAACCCCCCCCCCCCCCCAAAAAAAATCCTGAATACGCCACTGCATACATACATACATACATACATAAAATATGTATGATAAAATGCGATGGAATCTCTATTATCACGTGTAAATATACAATTTAAATTATTATTAAATTTTGAATCATCACCGATTATTTGAAATTTTTTTCAATTATTAGATGAGTGGCTTGTAATTATTGTAATTATATAACTATATTTGTACTAAGTGGCATATTTATGGGGGGAGTCAAGGTGATCAATCACTCCCTACCCCAATAATCCTTTTTAGATATTGAGCGAAGCGAGAAATGTTGATATGTGGTCCTTGGTTTCAAGGAATAATTCGCTCGTCGAAATAAATCAAGAAATTGATATCCGTTGTTTTTACTTAATAATACTTTATTTTAGCACAAATTAATACAATAATAATGAGTCGATATTTATGAGGTTTTTTATGATGCTCTGTTAGGATTCGACTAACACGACCGCGGGGGCGGATGTGAAGCTTGTTTAAGGGGAGCGATTAGGAATACTTCATAGACCTATAAACAGTTTATATATCTATGGAATACTTAATATGATTGATTATGATTTATGACTATTACCAGTTACCACAACCAAGGTGTATCAACTATCAATATTGATATATCTTATTGCTTTAATCCACAATGTAGAGAAGATATTTGCCATTGACCACAAGTCACAACACAACTATTATTTATTGATGAAAACATGCTAAAAAAAAAGCCCAAGGGAGGGGCGATCGCCACGTCGCCCCCCCATAAATCCGCACCTGCACGGCCGTGCCATGGTCGCTCGCGAACGAGCCACGCATGGGGTGTAATCAACAACGTTGCGTCTCTTTTTTTTATAGATTGTATTTAAACACTTTTTTTACCCAAAATAATACTTTTATCTTTACAAATAGAATATATTTCCTATTGAAAAGTGATTATACCAAGTTGATATTTATTTAGGTCATTTTTCGAATTTCTCAAAATTGACCCTATGCGATAGGAAAAATGATATTTTTATCTGAAATTGAAATTGTGAAGAAATCGTTTTCAATTTTCTATGAAAACTCCGGCAATATTAAAAATAAAGACTTGGTATTTTAATTGAGTATCCAATATATTATATTTATATGTGATAAAATTTTAGACTTGTTGCTAATTATTTGAGAAAATACAGAACTTTGAATATTTCCTAAATTTCTCATTTAATTCGTTTTTCAATAATATTTGATAAAATTTGCAATTTTGAGTTTTAGGTCTGAAAACTACTGAACATTATTTTACATTGCTTGACGTGCTACCAAAATATTAGAAATATCTCAATAAGTATCAATTTTTTACTGTAATGATTAGTAAAATTGACAAAAAAATTTGAAAATTTTTTGTAGTTCAAATACAAATTACTCATCTAATTTCTAGATTATTGTGAATATTACATTAATTGTTTTTTTATATATATATTATTGCTGTTTAATGTATAAAAAGCAAACGTACATGTATTATGTAAAAAGGAGTGATAATTTTGATTAAAATTTGAATGCAATGATAAATCTTTACATTCAATAATTGATTTTGTGCGAAGTACTGTCAGATTTGGGTATTTAAGTTACTCATTTAGTGGTTTTATGGGCATTTATATTGAACTTTTATAAACATAAACATTTTAATCAATACATAACATATCTTAGGAACTTCGCTCGAAATTGTATTTCCGAATGTAATGATGATTTATCATTGCATTTGAATTTTAATTAAAATTCAACACTATCCTCTTTAGACCTGTATCCCTTCCACAGCTCTTCTTTTATCATTTTAATTAAATAAAATAAATATAAACATTAAGTATATTTTCACTTGGTACATACAACTCATATTATATAGATAATTTAATATATTGTTATAGTAAACTTACAAAATAATAAAATTGTTATAAAATTATGATAGTAACAACAAACAATATTAACTAATGTACATCAATACATCAATATATAATAAGATTTTTCACGAAATAGTTCATGAAAGTTATCGTTTTCATTTAGAACAGACTATATGAAAAAATATTAAATTATTTATGAATTTATAAGAAAAATATTTAAAAATTGTTCTTTGGATTATTATTTTAAAGTTCAAAAATATTTTTCTAAAAATTTCTTAACTATAAAATATTGTGTTATCAGCAATTGCGAGATATTTCTGGCTTTTTTGAAAGAATTATATTTTACAATTCTGTAAATTTCCACTGTCAATATGAGTATACTATTTTAATAGTTTAATATTTATTAATAATTGTATGAATCGTTAAATTCAATGTTATGTTTCACATTATGTATGTTTGTAACTAAATATTTTAGAATTTTGAATGTTTTGAAAAATTTATAATTTGACGTGTTCATAAAACTACGTAGCTCAAATAAGATACAAAAATGACATATGATTATGGAAAAAGAAGGTTATATCCATGAAATTATATTTCAGTATGATGATCATGTTAGAACTCGTATGGAGTTCATAGAAAAGTTGACATACAAAAAATTGACAGTTTAATTTTTATATTTTTTTTTTTTTTAGTGCATTGTATTTGTGTTATTTTTTTAATTGCATTTTAAATATAATAATGATAATAAAAGTTAACGTTCAAATATTAATTTATATTAGAAATAATTTGATTAATAATAAATTTAAATCAAGTATTCGTAATTCATCATAACACATGTAATTCAGCTCTACCACCAGAAAACTGCGCACGTTTTTTAACATAAACAATGATTTTTTCATGAATTTCCGAAACACTGATTTTTGAAATATCTTTCAGAATATTTTAAATTTGAATGAAATTATTTATGTTATACTCGTAGATTATTTTAAATATAATGATTCATATTTAAATTAAACATTTAAAAATATACACCAATATATTAAATATAAATATTCAAGTATTTTTATTACTTAATCATTCTAATACAATAATTTTGATAAAACGAATATTAAATTTTCATTTTTAAAAATGTTATTAAATATTTTCGTTAGATACTTTATTCTTTTATCACTGATAATTATTACATTTTATTATACGTATGAGTATATGCGGTTTAAGATTTTTTTTCTGTCTAAATATATATATAATATATATACGAGTATATATATATATATATGTTACCGGCAATATATATAATGCCGATTGATTTTAGGCAAAATAATAAAAAAATAATTTTAGTATAGCTACTTAGCGATTTTTATAGTATTTATACTATTAAAAAAAAAAAAAAAATAATAGTTATTGAGTGGAATGAATTGATGAATAGATCGCTACGCCTACAGGCTCTGCTCACTTCCAATGGCACCGTTATGGCACCGTTTCGCGGCACTTTTCGTGAGGATAGGGCTACGGGCCTACGGCACACCTACCTTATAAACCTGATAATGGTGCGGATAGACAGTGGTTTTGTGTGACCTAAAACCTCACTTTGCAAAACCTTTGGAAAAATAATAAATATTAATCGAAAATGAATAATAATACTTTGCCTAAAATCAATTGGCATTGTATATAATGCCGGAATTATATTGTCGGTAACATATATCTATATATTTAGACAAATATTAAGATATTTTTTTTAATTATATGTAAAAAATAATCTTAATATTCTCGTAATTATATTTTAATTTTAAATTAATTATATAATTATAAATATTAGGTAAAATTATATTACATACGAAATGGCATAGGATTATATTGATTGAATATCTCTAAAAACCAAAAAAGAAATGTTATTTTTGGAAGTTTATTGTATAGAAAAATTTCAATAAATAAGTAAAATAAATAATACTCTTTTTAAGATATAGAAAAAATGTTAAATTGTAAAATAAATTATTTCAATGTTTTTTTTTTTTTGTTTCATATTGTAGTTAGTTATGCTTTTAGGATATTGTAAATCATGATTCAATAGTGTAACCTTATAAGGACTTAATAGGGAACTAATGGGCTATAAATAATATCTCACATGAAACATTATAATAAAATAAATTAAAGTAAATAATTTATATAATTTTCCTTCAATTTTCACAAATTTTAATTTTACACAAAAATTTTACACAATATTAACATCCATAAGTTTCGATGTACTTGTATAATATAAATAATTTATTTAATATTTTATTGCAATTTATAATAGTTAGAAATTTTGGATATAATTGAATATCTAATATTCTAATTGCAAGTAAAACTAATTAATTATTTTTTTTTTACTAAAATACGTCTTGAACACATGTTAATGTGTAAATACGATTATCCATGATTTTCATTGTGCATAATCATAAAGTCCGTTATTGTACTGTATACGTAAAATTAAAACTCATGCCAACATAAAAATAGCTTGCCGACAATTAATAATTACCTAATTATTGGACACATAGGCGTGTTTATGGGTGTTGCTGGGTATGCTATAGAAACACCTGTTTTTTTTTAGGTTTATATATTTTTGTTATAATATATCAATGTAGTTTATTATTAAACACTAGCACAGTTGTTATTTAACTTAAGTGAGAAAACGTACTTTATTGCTATGTGAGTGTTGTTATTCTATAATGTATAATTAAGGAATATAATTTTTAAAATTTTTTTAAAAATATATCAGATTTCAGCAACATCTGCTGTAAAAGTCTGGTCACTCCTATGTTTGACAAAAATATTAGTTCCAGAAAACTAGAAGTTCAATTATAAGAGAGCAAGAAATATATTTTATATTTATATAAGTACAGTGATGTGGATTGACTAAAAATAAACTAATCACTGACTATAAAATATAAATATAATTTACAGCATATAGATTGGTGTGACCATCTAAATTCCAATCTGGCAATAAATACTCGTATATTTTCGAACTTGAAAACTGATATATTTATATACAATTTATTTTTCAATGAATTGCTAAAATGCTCTTTAATTCAATTACAAATAATATTTCACCTATATTTAAATTAAATAATATGTTATAATGTTATATACCTGTCATTGTTATGATGGAATTATCATCTAAAAAAAAATGATATTATTTTAATGGTTATTTATTTATTCACACACTTAAAAATTAAATTCACAGTAATTGTTTATATAACATATAAGTAAAAATAATATAAATCATTATATTTTGAATATATATTATATAATCATTGCCTAATAGTATATTAAGAAAATATCCTTAATATTTATATTGTGTTTGTTTATGTTAATAATATGTAGGAAAAAATAATAAAGAATTGAAGGAAACATAAATATTTTTAATCTTATTTCCATAAAAATTGTTTCTAATGATAACTACTTTAATACATGTTATAAACCATAATATTTTAATTGATTCAAATAGAAATTAATTGTTTGTATCATTTAGTTTTCATATAACAAGGGTAGCCAACCTGCGACTCGTGACTTATTTCTATAAGACTCAATAATTTTTTACTAATTTGAAAAAAATTTTATTTATTAAATAAATAGAATAGAAACGATGCTAATGCATACGAGTATATAATAATAAAGTTATAATCTTTTTGTTTTATTATTTAGGTAAATGTAATTTATTAGTTTGAATTTTTTTGTAAGGCTTTTGAAGTCTGGATTTATCTCATTATTATACATTTTATTACTACCTTTATACTAAATCTATAAAAAATCGAATTCATGGGACATTTACATGTAATGTTAAAATTCCACTATAAATGTAGGTAAGTATATCAATTAAGTATTTTTTTTTTTTTTTTTTTTTTTTTTTTGGTTCTTAAATACATATTGCAATTTATTGAAGTGCTCATAAGTCACTTCATGTTGGCCATCCCTGTGATATAGAATACTATAAGTATAAGTTCTAAATACATACATAGGCATATTGATTTTTTTAAGAATTTTAAGAAATTTAAATTTTTCCTTTCAACTTCTAAGATATAAAAACAATCCAAATAAATAGTATTGGTTAATATTTGAATTAATTTATTTAATTATCAGAGTTAAGAAAATTTTGGTTTTCTATTAAGTATGTTTTTTTCTTATAACATTATTTGTTACAGAGCAAAACATCATCTTCGATTATAAGACGCCGACTATAACGATGTCGTTCTATAACATGAAAAACCAAGAAAAATAACATAAAACCACTCGTTGCCAACCAATGGCAATCAATCAATAGCAGGAACCCTTTTGAGTATCAAGAATGCATATAAAACCGACGTTTTTGACACTCAATCATTCAGTCCTCAATCAGTCATCAAGAAACCTTCAAACAGTTATTTGGTTAATAGAAAACTATGACTGACCAGCCATTACCCCAGCTACGAGCGAATTGAAATTAACGTCTACGACCTATCGTAAGAAATCAAAGCCGACCACGTCTGACCACACGGCATCGTCGCCGTGAAAACACCCAACGGAAGTAAACCGCCGAGACCAGCTCGCTCGTATCGATTAACGTCGAACGTGTGGCGCGAATCAACGATAACACCGAGCTGCGGTTCCAAAAAAAGGCGACAACCGTCAACCAGCCAAGCAGTAGTAACGGATAAACGCCTGATATATTGGCCCCTCATAAGAGCTCACACCATTGCTTACAAAAGTTGCTTGCCTGGGTTCGGATACCGTGTCTCGGCCACTGCTGACAGTTTTCCAAGAACAGATTCAATCCCTCCACCCATACTTGTATATACTTGTAAATATTTCCATTTTGTAAATAGCGAAGTTGCTGTTCGTTCGCTTCAACAAGCCTCAACGGCGGCGCTTATACGCGCTCCCTATAAATTGTATATTGTTATTATATTACAGAGAAATAAAAAGCACACTAATTACCAAAAAACCAGATTTATCATTATGCAACGAACGTCTCGGATAGGGCGCTCCGTTTCTTATTTAAAATGGTAAATGTGGTCTCTACTAGGAAGTAATAACAGGATGTGTTTTTAGAAGATTTATAAGTACCTAATTATAAGTAGATTATAAGTAATTGTATTATTTTTCGAAATTTTCAAATTTGCAATTTTTCATTCCAAAAAGGCAAATAATGACGAGAAATCGGTAAAACTCAAGAACACTGAAATTTTGACGGATATGATTTACATATTTTAAGATAACATAGGAAATATTAAACAAAGGGTTTTGAAAAATTTATTTAGTACCTATTATAATAGAAATTTTATATAGGTAGATCCGTGATAAAATTTTGTAACTGTTACAAGTATATATCTAGATTATTGAAGATTTCCAAAATTTTTCATTATTATTATTCTATTTTGATAAAATTACATTCAATCGCGTCTACTTCTGAATTTGGAGAAAACACAATGTTTGTGATGTCACGCAGCTCACACAATTTCCAGAGTTTTTGCTTGTCCAATTGTTTTTACCATTGTGGTCGCCGCTGACTTTGATAACGACGGTCCACCTACCATCTCTGTCCAGTTGACCAGAATGTCATCATCAGTCATTTAATCAGTTCCTTGCTGTATGATTCGCTGTATACGTGCCAATTTTCAACGTTCTATGAGTTAATATAATAAACAAGTATTTCACAGAATTGTTGTGATGCACAGAGTCTTGGAAAAATGATTATTGACGTATTGAACGTGACTTTTTTGCTGATGTACGTCGGATTGTATTGTAGTATATCTTATACAGTCCGTATATATAGACATGGAGTACGTAAATCTTCGTCATTTTAAAGTATATGCAAGTTTGCGCTATTTGTCGTAATCATCATGATTACGTCTACCTTTTTAAAACCATTGGCTATACTTTTACGGTGGCGTAGATAATGGGGTAACTTCATCAGTATACTATCAATGTTGCATGGTATTTGGATTCGACTGATCTATATTACTTGCCATGTGTGTCAACGTAATTATTATTATTAATGTTGTTGGGTATATGTGCTTTATATATGTTTAATTATTTACCCATATAAGTATATATTAAGGCTAACTAATTGTAATATGTTATATATGTTACGGGCAATGTAGAATATCGGGCAATGTAGTCCTGCCCGGGCAATGTGAACCTTATTAAAAAAAATAACATATTATAATAATTTGTAATTTTTTAAATTATTATTTATTGATATTATTTTAAATATTTTTATTTGAACAAGGTAAACTATTATGGCATTTTGAGTTACATAGTACTTCAGATTTTTTACATTTAGGTATGTTACGGGCAATGTAGAATGTCGGGCAATGTCGTCCTGCCCGAGCAATGTAGTCCTGCCGGATAATGTGAATCTTATTAAAAAAAAAATTGTTTGTACTAGTCAAACCATTATAACATTTTGAATGATGAATTATAAAATTTAATGAAAATTTAAATAATATAATTGAACTTAAAAAAATAAATAATATTAGGGGGACAAGGATATGATCGTTGCGTATGTATTCAATCTTGCAAAAATAACAAATGTAGGTATATACAGTAATTAATAGCCATTGTGAATCACGTCACACTCGTATTATAACTATAAAACTATAAAAGTACCTAAAATTCAAAAAACTAATTTCGAAAATGTACGAATGAAGTAAACTAAATCATATAGACTTAACATTTACAATAAGTATTCACATACCTATGTAAATAAATATGCGATATAATTTTGGAAACATTGCTTTGATTTCTTAATCTAGGTAAGTTTACAAATTAATAAAGTGTTAAAATATTCATTTCTATAATTTATCATCGGTTACAATTACAGTATCCGGTGGTTAAACTTTCCTCAGAATCGTTTATTTTAATCTAATGAATAATCGTCTTTAAATTTAATAATTAGGTATACCTAACACAAAAACTATCATATAGTATCAAAATTTTCACATGCGTGATTTTATCTCGTCTATTTTTACGTTTGTTACATGTGTTATTATTTTAATAATATAATATACTATTTTTGTAGTGAATTTATTGACAAAGAGTTTGTCAGTATGACATTAGTTATACTACAATGTCATATCTCATATTCTTAATATAAATTACTTATTAATATCTATTATAAGTTTAATATTTTTATGATAATAATTAATATTTTAAAAATATAACCTAATTCATTATTCCTTGTTAATCTATATTCTGTAAAGAAAAAAAAAATTTTTATTATAATATTATATCTGTATGTATAATTAAGTATTTTCGTTAGTTATTAATTTATAAATTTTCTAATAGTGAAATAAGTAGGTATACTTCTATTCTAAAAAAATTTAAAATTATAATATATTTATATTTTTTTATTATACTTTATACTTTGTTAAGCTTTATATATATATATAATATATATTATGTATCTTATGACATAATTAAGTCAATTTGAAAGTAATACAAATACTAAATATTTAAATTTATATTTAATTGAAATAATAAATTAGTTAATATTATAAAATGTTTATTATATAATTACCATAGACAAATTTTTTAAAATAATCACGGAAATATATATGATATTCTACCATTTTATGAAAATATGTTATTGATATATCTGTTGAAATGGAATGAAAAATATTTATATTAATAATTATTGATAATACAATATTTGTAGGTATAGATTTAATGTAAAAACTTTTAATTGAATACCTAACTTAATAATTTTATATTTAAAAACACACTATTAAAACATTTTAACATATTATTAAATTAATAATATCAAAAAATGTTATTCTTAAATTTGATATATTAAGTATATTTTGCCACGGGTTGAATTATAATATTAGGTATGTTTTTATTATTATTATTATTATTATTATTATTATTATTATTATTATT
>JAIUCT010000020.1:4033918-4114877 GCA_021307375.1 Tetraneura akinire | reverse complement strand
TATTATTATTATTATTATTATTATTATTATTATTATTATTATTATTATGGTCCTGTCATTTGCCGCTCCTTAATAAAAGTGATAAGGTGTTATTTTTATAATAGATGACTACCCGTTTATTATTTTATTATATGAGTATTATAATAGTACCTATAGTATTATTATAAACAATCCCTATTCACCCTAGGTGCCAGTCGTCTGTGCTAACAGCTAACTGCCCCGTAAAAACCCGTCGCTGAACAAATAAAAATATTTATTTAACTTATATAGATATTTTATATATTTTTTCACCTGATATACGTATAACTGACTTAATATTATGCGTTAAATATAAAGGTAAGTATTTACATAAATCCAAAAATTTCGTTATAACAAAAATTTATAATATTATGATTACCTACTTATAATTTTCTTATATTTTATAATTAATCATTCAAATATAAAATTAATTCATATAAGTTAATGTGGGTACCTAACCTAATATATTGAATTTAACATTAAAATATTATGTAATCTAACGAAAAATAAAATTGTAATATCAATTTTTTTATAATTGAAATAATAATAGTTTTAAAATTTTTTGTAAATTTTTAATTTATATGATAAAATATAAATAATTTTACATACTATATTTCTTAATATTGTTAAAAATTATTTCAGCAAATATATATATTTCCAAGAATTCCTTAAAAATAATAATCAGATAATCTTTCTGATATAATCCACAATCGTTAATACCTGTAAAATTATTGTATATATTTATATTAGGGACATTAGACTTCAAATAATAATTAATGGAAATCACTTAACTCACTTTAAATAATAAAAAAGAGAGCTGATACTGTTATCGTTAGGATACAGGTGTGAAGTGTATTGTATTGTACTTTGATTAAAATATGGACACACTGATAAATCACCAAATTGGATAAAACGAATCTGAGCGAATTTCGGTTAAATAATATATGTAATAAATAATAATAATGTTCACATATTTCTTAAAATTTATGCTCACTTATATTTAGATATTAACAATCTGTGTAAGTGTAATAAAATCTTATTACGTATATAATGTAAATACAATATTCAAACACGATAATTGTGAAATTCCAATACAATTTTAAAGCTTCAAATATCCATACTTTCTGAGTTATCGTTAAATATTGAAATCAATTTTGTCAAAATTTAATATTACCAAGTTTACGTCATTTTTTGGTTGTGTATCCTGCTGCATAAGTTTAATTTTAAGAAATTCCTAAAATGACCTTGGTCAAATGAATATTGGTGATACATAGCCACTTTTTTCAGACCACGATTGCAGACGACATAAAAATTCAATGAGTGAGAAACGTTGTCATATTGCAAACTGATCTAAGGCGATGATTTGTAATCGTTTATTATTACCCGAATCGTATAGGTATCTTATATAATAACATTATTTGTCAATTATTAATACATTATGCACCACGTTTAATCATTTAAAAAACCAAACAATTTCATTATTAAACCACGCGGCAGACGCAAACGAATATATTTCTTCCCTTACGACGCGCTTATCGCGTACGATGGAGCAGTCAACAAAAGAAATACAGTGGATCGTCGAATAAGTATTACCCACATTGACGACTGCGACAAAAATTAAGTAAATTATAGAAAATCGTTAATAGGTTTCACACAAATATACGAGTAGAATATATTATGTAATTGGCCATGGAAAATTTTTTTTTATGGTACTGTGTATAAATTTAATCTTATTAATGAAGAAATACATATATTAGAATGTTAGAAAAAATAGCTATAATGTTAGGTATATAATAATTATTTCGGATATAAATTTGACAATGTCGCATTAAAAATCATCCACAATCGCATATCATTTTTAAGTATTAATATGTTTTCTATTTTAAAAATATTATCGTCCGCAATGGTGTTATGAAAAAGGTTAGGTTTCAACAAATAAAGTACCAATTAGACAATATGTCGGAATCATTTTCTGTTTTTGATATTCAGGGCATTATTTATAATATATATAAAACAAACCACACCAAACACAAAAAAAAATTTACACACCTTTTTAAAATCAATTTAAAGGTATAATATTTAAGCATTTAGATTTTGAAATTTTCAATTTAAATGTAATATATTTCAAATTTTTTAAATAAATAAATATTATTAAAGTGTAGTGTATTGTTTTTTTTTTTTTTTTTTTTTACTAAATATTTCACAATTATTAACAAAAATTAACAATTAACAAGAATAGTTTTTTAATATAATCTAAAACTACACTATTCAACTCTTCTTTTTTTCCACTTTTATGATATAAACAGCATTAAAAAAATATATAAAAATAGTAATTATTAAAATATACACAATATTTTGGATTAATGTCGGTAATATAATGATAAATTCAATACAAATTTCAAAACATTTAAATCCAAAAGTTATATTTTAATTAATGGATTGAGAAAAAACATGAATTAAAAAATCGATTTTAATAAAAATAACTTTAAACAGATTTACAAATAAATAGGGACTTACACCTACAATTTGAACAAAATTTTGGAACGACGTTAATCAATATTTTATTTTATTATCATTATGTTAATCATATGCTTTGTGTTTAAATAATCTGTAAAGTGTAAAAGTAAATCTATATAATATATAAACTTCGACCACTTTCATACCAGAATGATAATATTTGTGCAATTTAATACAGTGTCTACCGCTAGTTGGTGGGTAATATAACTTTAATAACATATTTGTATTACAAAATTACTTACTTCTTACTTCATTAATAGTTTGAATTAAATCAGAATATATACACATTAAATTTTCATAATGTCCAAGTAACAATCTTATTGCTAAATGAGTCGGTTGAGCCAACAAAGAAGTTATCATAGTGATGGCTAAAATTTAAAGATATCTATTGTTATTTAATTATTTTAAAATATAAATCCAAAATAATTGTAGGAATTTTTATGTTTTTTTTATCTTCTTCTTTGTTTTTTTTCGTAACTATTTTAAGTGGGCCAATTTCCATTTGACTCTCTCTTGTATTCTTTCCAATCACACCACCCATTTTCTTATCTCTTTCAACTATCTGAAACCACCACTTTTTCGTTCGCTCTCATTCATTTAGGAGATTTGTATATATTATATATAATTATATTTTTAATATTACATTGAGAGATCCATAACAGATGTTTACAGAAATAATATTAAATAAATGTTTAGTTATAAGTGTGCGAGTATATTTGTATTATTTTACATTGTATTTATTTTGCAAATAAAACTTCATGTTCAACTTGTTTAAGCATAATCGAATAACTTGTATAGTGAACTCATTTTACGGTAAAATATTTTAGAGTTTTAAAATAAAAACATTAAATATAATTTAAAGGAGTCCTTAACAAATATTTAATTAAATTCAGTTTTACATAACCAGGGCTTAAATCAGGAAAAAAATTTGCGTTTAACGTTATATAAAATTTAAACGTTATTAAATTTTTACGTTAAAACGTTAATAGAATTTAAACGCTTTTTAATTTTTACGTTAAAACGTTAATAGAATTTAAACGTTATTTAATTTTTACGTTAAAACGTTATATAGAATTTAAACGTTATTCAAAGTTAATGATTAACGTTATTAATATTTCGTTATTTATTTTTTTGGTTCACTGTTCAATGTATAATTAATATATTAATTTTTAGTTTTGTTTCAATTAAATATTACATTCACATATTATTTACTTGTGTAAAAAGTAAAATATAAATAACGTGTGCTCTAAATTCCCGTCATGACGTCCACTACGTATAGGATTGGGACAATTAATTATTTTGCATGTGCTTTCGTTTTTGTCTAAATTGTACACAAAGTACATCCGTTGTACAGGATTAGTACTTGTTCTACCCATACCTATCCAGTCAATTATCACTTTTTTAAATTGTAAATTTGTAAAATAAGTATTAATATATAAAAATTGAAATCAGGAATCACACGTTTAGGCGATACACTCTACAATCTACAGATGTACAAATAACGATTACACTCATCACTTACACGTTACACTACTGCAGTGCAGTACAGCACACGAAACTCGCAAAGTCACAAACACGTTTGAGCGTTAAAGTGCTGATAATCTGACATAATAAAATCATGTACAACAACAAAGTAAATATACTTATTGAAAATGATAATACAACATAAATTATAAATACTAGTAAATTACAACAATAAGAGTTATAAATATAAATTATTTATACACTATACTGAAAACAACACATATTATTATGTGTTGTTGTCTCCATTCTGGTCATTATTATATTATTACAAGATAACCCACGATCAACGATTGCATTTTTGGAAATAAAATCTAAACATAACTTTGAAAGACTGAAAATAAAAATTATAATGTATAAAAATTCTAAGAAATTAATTTTAAATATAGTGTCTAACTTAGGAAATGGAAACAAAATAATTTTATTTATATATAATTTTTTTTATATCAAAATATATTTTTCCATCATAAGCATAAAACGGAATAATATTATTACGTTAATGATAATTGATTATTGTTTATTGATACCTTTTTTATGTTTAATGATATGTTCTGTTTTTCGATATGTTTTTAATTTTGTTTTTTGTTTTTCGTTTATCGATTACGTTTAATCATGTTTTTTCGTTTTAAACGTTATAATTATAACGTTTTAAATAACGTTTTTAAGCCCTGTACATAACATATATTAAGTATATTAAGTTGTTTTTAAAGATATCTTGTTAGCTTAAATATTGAGCAATACTTCTAATTAATTAATTTAATACTTATAAATATCATGTCTACTTTAATTATACTTTACCTTCATTTCCGACAATATTTGAGGAAAGTTGATATATTTTTATTTCGAAATTAATATTGGGTAAGTGATTATTCAACACATCTACCATGTAAGTAACGTATTCTTCATTATCTGTGAATACTTATCATTAAAAATAACTTAATTAGTAAATTATAATAGTGAAGAATGTAGAATATTCATTAAAAAAACATAGGTTAAGTTCAATTGAAATTTGATCTACATTTTTCAAAGTCTAACATAATAGATTGTTACTTTGTTATTATGTTTAGACTTTAGACCATAGAAAAATATTATTTTTGGTGAGAGTCACTTGTAGAAATTTTATTAAATAAAAAGCAAGGGAAGGGATACAGGTGTGTAATCATAGTGTTTAATTTTAATTATAATTTGAATGCAATGGCAAACCATTTCATTCGAAAAAACGATTCTGAGCGAAGTTCCGTCATATAATGCCGTTTTTTCGTCATTTTTTTTCATAACATTTTCGATGTACTAAAAATATCAAATTTAAACAGCTATAAAAAACATTGAGAATAGGGATTTTTATGTAAATAAAAAAAATACTTCAGTAAAATTATCAGACCTTGATGCCAAAAATTGCCAATTTTATCAAACATTATATACGTAAAAAGGAGAATTTTACGAAATATTCAAAGTCCAATATTTTGTAGAAAAATGAACGTAACACGGTACCAAAATTTTACCACATATTAATATATGGTAACTTATGTAAATACCCAATAAAAATTTTAAGTCTTTAACTTCAAAATTGCCTAAGTTATCGTAAAATATTGAAACCGAATTCGTCGAAATTTCAGTTTTCATGAAAAATACAAATAAACTTTTTCTTCAATTAGCCCTCTAGCTAATTCTAGAGAATTGGAAAAAATCACCTAACAATATTATGTATATATAACCGAATGGTTCGTTAATTCTCATTATAGACCTTAGCCTTTGATCAATAATCTATGATCTGCGATATGAATATATGATCAACCCCAGGGAGGTGCTCAAAGAAATATTATAGGATTTACGATGGAAATTTCTGTTTATATAGATGGTTGGCGGTTGCTATTAGTTACAATAATATTATTTTGGTTGCTATTAGTAACAATAATAATATTATTACTTTGGTTGCTATTAGTAACAATAATATTTATATTATCACTATGGTTACTATTATAAACAAATTTATCCGATGAATCAAATTCGTTGAAGGAAAAATGTCCTTTTTTTCGTTATTTTTTCATCCTTTTTCTGTGTGACATGAGGTCAATTTTGGGAAATTCGAAAAATGACCTCAATAAAGTACAAACTACATCCAATTTTCAATCGAAACATACAACATTCGTGAAAATCGGAGCATTATTTCGGGTAGTAAAAGTGTCTTCATACTTAAAAAAAAAAAAAAAACAAAAAACAAAAATAAAAGACCCACATCATTGTAAAACCAATACATTCTTCGCTTCGCTCAGAATCTAAAATACCCAATGACTACAAAAAAATTTGTTTTTATTTCAACAAATACGTAGTGTTTGTTTAACACTGATGATGAAAACATTGTTTTCGAAATACGTATTTGTTGAAATAAAAACAAATTTTTTTTGTAGACATTGGGTATTTTTATTTAACATAAAAAAATAATTCTTAAAATGTTTTCTTGAGATCGAAAATGAAAAGTTTTAATATTAGATTAATATTGAAGACATAAATAAATAAAAAAAATATTATAAAAGCCATGAATTAGAAATGGATTTATAAGGTATTTTATGGTGTGGTTTCGTAATGTGTGGTTAGGTAATATGGTTAGGACCAACTAAATTGGTCACGGGTTGACTTCATGGGGCTGTGGTCTTAAAACTATGTTTACACATTCATCAATTTTCATTCAATTTTCACAATCTTTCAAATTATCTTGTGATTTAACATTCTATTCCATTTGAATTTGACCTAAACGCATGCTTCTATTGAATGTTTAAATACCTACGTTTTCTATTTATACTATGTTATTATTGAGTAGTCAAATTTTTACGAATTTGTTAGTAAAAAGTCGGATTCATTTGTATTTCTCAGAATAAGTGAAGCATATTTATAATTATCTCGAGTGCAAAGATGAGGTATAGGAAGTAGCTCTTCTTAATAGGTTAATCATTATTTAAGAACTCGTAATTTCAAAATAAAAAAAAAAATTTTAATTAGATAAAGATTTTTAGAAACTATGCAAATGTCCCAAAAAATTATTTGCTACGTATTAAAAATAATTTGATTGAAAATAGTATAAGGGGATAATTATTTAAAAAAAAAAAAAAATTAAAAACCTACCGCGGCTAGCGGTAAAAATTAAGTTTTTAATGACAATCAAGTATACATATAGCTACTGGTAGAGATGTGAATTTGTATTATATAGATCTATAAAACTGTATAATACAAGGTATTGTACATAGTATAGTATATTGTTTTATACCGTATGTTTAAAAAAATCCATCAAATTTTAAAATTTTTACACCAACTCACGAGTGATAGCTGTTGATATTTCATACTAGGTAAAATAGCCACTAGTACATGCTATATTTATTGTAGCAGCGTGTACAATAGCCCATAACCATCATAGATATAAACATAGTGTATTTAATCTATGTAACCACAAAAACCTCTGTGCTTTACCCTCCACCATAACTCCATCCATCCATGGCTAAAAACCATTTTTATAAAGTAAATATATAGAGGTCTTCTAAAGACCTAAAATACTAGAGACTAAAGACTAGATGGCTTTATATCTAGACTCTTCTAAATAGTTGATTGAAATATGTTCACCAGTAGCAAATACCACTGAGAGCGCTTACTGTACTATAACATCCTACAGTTTTTGAAAATACCCATGTAGCCATGCAGAATTGTAGAATACTGAATTGTTATAAACATATTTTATGAATGATTAAACTATTTTTTTAAGAATTTATGCATTTTTGAATGATGTCTATTTTTTATTCATATTAAAAAAATAATATACAATTTATGTTTTAGTTATTTTAAATAATTATTTATTTAATTAATACAATGCCTTTGAAATACGAGTACTTTGTGCCTGGATGTAATTCAGTATTCACAAAATAAAAAATAATATATATAGAAGAAAAAATCTTCATTATTTCATGGGGTTAGGTATTGTAAATTTTCTTAATTATTCATAAATAAATAATAATTAAATTAATCATATTTTAAATTATATATTACAATAATTTATTAGATATTTAAATTTCAAGAAATTATTATCTATATACTAAATTTAAAAAACTTAAATAAATATATTAAGAAGTTATAATCACTAATCAGTAATCAATTTCGGATAATTTAAGATACAACATGATTTAAAATACCGTATATTAACAACTCTAGCTACAACTGGTGAATTATTTTCCTCTCTAATGTATCCATTTAAAGTTAGGTACCTATATGATATTATTTGCATTTTTCAATAAGCCGGGAAAATTGATTTCTGTGCAATATTCAATTTTCTTTAAAATAATATTACTAAATACGATGAAAATTATGGTAAATTGAATGAAATATCTATTGAGCTTAGAGTGTGTTTGGCTGTTGCACAGAAATACTAAACATATCAAATTTACGACCATATTAGTATATTACAGTACATAACTAACAGAAACACTATATTTATAGGTTACATAGAAGTGCGAATCGGAAAGCTCTAGTGGCGAATCAGAAAGCTAAAACAATGAAAAGAGTTCAACAACCAATCAGAATGCGTAAAAAAAAATCGAGAAAAGGTATATATACCGGCAATCAACGGAAATTTAATCATTAGACAAACAACAAGCCAACAGTAAAGAAGAAAAATGGAAAAAGCGAAAAAATGGGCAGCTGAGAAGCGAAGAGCGAAAGTAAAATCGGGTAACAAACACAATGAAGCAATGTTTGCGACAGTGAAAGCAGTAATATTAAAAACTGATAAACCACAAACAAGGCGAGATAGTAGAAGAGCTTATGCAAGTTACAAATGGAAACAACCATCAGATTGGAGAATAGTGACGGAAAGAACATTACACCGGTGTATACCATTTGAGGAACCAAACATTAACCAGGAAGTGGCAGTGAGATATGTGATGGCACGGTTACAACAATGCTCGACACCACCGAGAAAAATTAAAGGACCGGCAAATAATACACCACTATGGTTATTATCGAATACACAATTAAAACGAGCGGTATACAAAGCGGCACTGACAAGAACAGATACATTGCGGATAGGTAGTAATGAGGATTCGATCCCAAGAACGACAGGCTCACCTGTTAGCGAATCCAGGGGGGGACTGTAACGGGACAAACCCATTACTATACGGTAACTGGCGAGCGCCGGAGTCGCTGGCAACCGGCAGAGCGTCGGGATAAATAACAACTGATCACCGTACTAAGAGCCGTACGAATATTTATATGAAAATGAGTGAGATATCAACCAACCAGAGGGCGCGACGACAACAACCAATGAGAGAGCACGTTAACGTCGGCGGAATGACATAAATATGGGTAACGAACGTACGACGAACGATACTATAGTCTATCCTGTTTAAGTTGACCCACTCGTCAGACGATATTTGGTCGCCGCCGCGCATTCCCCTCTTAAAATTCTACTAGCTAGCGCTCCGGTGTCGAATGTCACGGCACGACTCGCTGCATACATAGTGATCTGAATTACACACCGTCACACCGTTTTTTCGACTCGCGAGTGGTATACTGAATAACACCGTTTTCTCCGTTTGTTATACAGCATTTTTTATACAAATTTACAAAAATTGCAATTTTGTAAATATAACGATTTACGAAATAATATGTATATAAAATGTATAAAAAAATTTTAAATTGTATAAATATGACGATATTACGTAATAATATGTATAAAAAATTTTTTAAATGTTTAAATATGATAATATACAATTATAATTAATTATATTAATATAATATTAATTAATTAATAAAATTTAAAAAAAATTTTAAATGTTTAAATATGATAATATACAATTATAATTAATTATATTAATATAATATTAATTAATATATAATTATAATTAATATTTTTATTTATTTAAATTGTGTAATAAACCATCGTAAGTATGTACCAGTATATTTTTTTGATAATGGTAAAAGGAAGGCTATAATAGTCATATTATATTAAAAAAAACGGCATCACAATATATTATACATTCAGCTTCGAATTATAGTAATTGTGTAATGACTCTGTATACACGCGGCCGCCGCCGACTAACGAGGAGTAACGACGATCATCGACAACGACGACCAATCACAGAGGACCGAGCCTACCTAACCGGGTCTACGACCGTCTCCGTGTCTCATTCGTATGCGCGTAAGTGGGTCAACTTAAACAGGATAGACTATAGTCGTTCAGTCTTCGAATTAGCAACACGTACGGTACACAAATCACAACGAAAACACAATCCAAAGTCTTCTAGCTCACCATGGGTGACCACAGAGGTAGTCGAAACAAGAAAAAGAGAGGTAGCATCTCGCCTATCTCGTTCGAACCTACGAAGAAAGCCCGTAACAAAGACAGCCAAACGAAAATTTCACCGTCCATCGATGGAAATTCAGACACTGAAACTGCCGCCGAAAAGACCTCCGACAACGACCACCAGCTACTGTCAGACAGCGAATCATCAAATTTAGGTGAGTCTTTTTCATCTCCATCGTTATGTAGTAGTAGTCGTTCTAACAAACCCATTGCCCGTTTTCCACCATTTTTGTCCTTACTCGTCCAAGTTTACCATGGCACAAAATTGCCAAGGAATTATTTAAAATAGACGGTCTTGAAAATGTCATTGCAAAGATTACTTCCAACCTTTCTCAAATAAGAATAAACTGTGCTGATGAATACTATTTCCGTACCGTCCAAATGTTCTTGGAAACAAACCGAGAGTCTATAGAATGCTTCTCCTTCCCAGTAAAAGAAGAAAGATCACTAAAAATTGTCATTAAAGGAATTCCACTAGATATTTCTGAAACAGAAATATCAAACGAACTTACTTTACTAGGCTACACACCAGAGGTTTCCTAAAGAACGGGAAAAGAATCCCCATTCACATGGTCTCCTTAAAGATGACCGAAAACGCAAAAGACATATATACTATTGGTGATCTCTTTTACATAATGATTAAAGTCGAACCATGCATAAACTCTGGTCCCGCTCAATGTTTTAACTGCCAAAATTTCGGACACTCATCATTAAACTGCAATCTTAACGCGCGATGCGTTAAATGTGGCAAAGAACACACTACTAAAGAATGCTCAAAGCGTAAAACAGAAAATGCCCACTGCTGCAATTGCGGTTGAGAACATACTGCTTACTATCGAGGATGCCCTCACTACATCGAAAAACACAAACCAAAACCCATGTTAAACCGCACGCACGCCGAAAAAATCATTCACCAAGCTCCACAAACCACTCACTCTTTTGTCACTACTCAACCACTACAAACAGTTTTGACACCTCAACCAACCCTAAATACTTATGCAACCATCGCAAGATCTCACTCCCCCCCCCTATCACTGAACCAGCAGTTTCAACGCTACAAGTACTGGGCATTATCAAAAAACTACTCGCCACCCACCATCGTAAACACAGTAATATCTATCCTTAACGTTATTCCCGAAAACCAGAATGTCTAACATTAAAATCATGTCTATGAACTGCAATGGCATCAGTCAAAAGACACAAGAATTAACTGCATTTATCAAACTCTACTACATAAATATAATTCTGCTTGGGGAAACTCACCTCAACCCATAAACTCCCTTCAAAATTCCAAATATCCACATATAACGTCATGACCGGCAACCCCTATTAAGGACACCACAGAACGGAGGAACTGCTGTACTAGTTCATCGCGGAATAGTCCGCCACCAAGTTAATATTCCAACAGAGCTCGACTCATCATCTATAAATGTGAAATTAGGAAACGAAATAGTACTAGTCACTGCTGTATACAAAAGTCCAGGTACTACATTGAAATCGTCAGACTTAGATGCTTTGACCAACCACAGTGGCCCCCTCATCATCGGCGGTGATATGAACGTGAAGCACACGGACTGGCACTGCCTATACAACAATAAGTCAGGAAAAACTATTGCCCAACACGCTGAGCTGGCAAACTGATACTCCATCGTGGCCTCTGATTCACCTACACACTATCCATATACCCCCACTCATCGCCCTAACGTTCTCGAAATATTCCTACTCGACACGCCGAATTCAAATCACGTCCTCACCAATCACAACGACCTTTCCTCAGATCACAACCCCCAAATACTAAGTGTATCATCCAAACTCTCGCAGTGCCGACCATCCACTGCCAGAAAACGAGTAAATTGGAAAAAGTTCCACCTTGCGTTAAAAATAATCACATTTTTACAATCTCGGACATAAACAAAAATATAGATCAACTAACTGAAGTCAACCAATCAGAGTACGAAAAGTGTTCCTACTCCTTGGCCAAACCTGAACCTCCAAAACCACTCCTGGATGATATAGGGCTTGAAATCGATACCAAGCGTTTACTACGGAAAAACTGGCAACGCACCCGTGATCCAAGAGCAAAAACACTATACAACGCCCAGGTGTCCTACGTTAAAGACATCCTCACTCGCCACAGAATATCTGAATAGGCACACCTTCACTTCCACTCTTAATTTTCAAAACAAATCTATATATAAACTCAATCGCCAACTTCTCCATAAACCCCCTCCACTCCATCCACTTAAAAACCTCGAAGGGACAAAGATTTATGATACAAAACCAAAGGTCGAACTGTTCGCAGACACGATGACAGCTCAATTCAAAAACAACCATGGTCCCCCATTACCTGAAGTAAAACATTCAATCTCAAAACTCCGAAACTCAAACCCACCTCCATCAGACACATACGTATGTAACACCAAACAAACTCCAGTGAAAGCGCCAGGCGAAGATGGCATCACAAACAAAGCCCTGAAACATCTACCAAAAATTGATTTTGTCCTCATGGCAAACATATACACATGCTGCTTTAGATACTCATATTTCCCAAACCAGTGGAAAAAAGCTCAGATTTTAATGATTCCTAAGCCAAAGAAAAACCACCTCATACCAGAAAATTACAGACCCATTTCCCTTTTAAACACCATGTCAAAAACCTTTGAAAGGATCATACTCAAAAAATTAAACAGCTATACTAAAATCAGACACGAACAACACACTTTTCGCACGGGCCACTCCACGACAACACAATTAATTACATTAGTGGACAATCTGAATCGAAAATCCCATGAAAAGGAAAAAACAGGGGCCGCATTCTTGGACGTGGCGAAAGCTTTCGACCGGGTATGGCATCAAAGACTCATTCACAAACTACTAATTATGAATATCCCCCAGCCACTAGTAAAACGAATAGATTCCTTTCTTAAAGATCGAACATTCCAAATCAAAATCAAAGACCACCTTTCTACGACACGGAAAATCGAAGCTGGTGTTCTCAAAGATCATGTTTATCACCGCCCCTGTACTCAATATATACAAACGATTTCCCTATACTAAAATCAGTGACACTGTCCCTGTTTGCTGACTACACCTTATTGTACTCTAGCAACAGAAACTACAAATACGCAGTAATAGCCTTACAATGCCAATTAGACACCACGATGAACTGGTTAACTGACTGGAAAATTCAGCTGAATGTATCAAAGACGGTAGCGGTAATCTTTGGGTCTCTCTCTCGAAACTACACCAGAAAACTTAGTATACAAAACCAGTGCCTGGAATGGAGTCACCACGCAAAATACCTGGGAGTGACTCTCAACTACAATTTAAGATTTGAAAAATACATCAGACTTACCCTAAAAAAAGCAAGAGGCGCCTGGGCAGCCTTGTACCCTGTACTAGGCCGTAACAGCACGGTCCCACTTCCGGTAAAATTGGCAATCTATAAAATCTACTTGAGGCCAATACAATCGTGCTGTACGCTTCACTGACTTGGAGGCACCTCATTGGTCAGCGTACATGGACTAAGATCTAGGCATTTCAAAATGTAGCTTTACGCACCATGACCGGCTCCCACTACCTGGTATCGAACAAAAACATTCAATCTTCAATAAATACAACATCTCTTCAGGACGAAGTCCTTAAACTATCCTAATCTTTACAGCATACCTTATCACAAAGTGAATTCCCACATCTATCGCGACTGGCATAAATGACAAACTACACACATGCAACAACTCACATAGAGTGTAAAGGCACAAGCCCGGTTCTCTCGATAGGCCATCGGCCCACCACCCAAAGCAAATTGCAAAAATTCAACGATATCAGTTCCAGCCATACAATCAAGACGTCAACATCAAACAAAATAGTTCGAAGTCTTTAAAGTGGATATACCGGAACCAGAAACCATAACAAGAATACTACCACACCAACGTGATTTGACTTATCGTATTACGAGAACCTCGGACAGACACATAAAACCGACGTTTTTACGGCGATACCTCGGCATACATAGCCACTGTGTCTGATCCGATATCGCCCCTCGTATACGGAAATAACATCACTGTAGACCACGGACCAACATCACCATAACAGCCTGCCGCGGCGATAAGCATCACGGCAGACGACGATCCCACCAGACGACGCCGGGAAGCAACGACACTTCAAAGAACCTCCTATCCTAATTTTGCCTTCTATTTGGGAGTGCCTTGTTTTATGACCATCTATTTGGGTGATCATTGACGTTCCTAATTTCCTCGATCACTACCGTCGATTCTAGAAGACTAGGCTCGGGTAACTCACGGTATTTGCCGAGAGTTGTTAGGGAAATTGGAATCTCTAGGAATAAATAATAATATTGTAATTCGGACCCATCGAATCATCCTTATCCGAAAATTATGTAAATTTGTATTATATTTAAAATATGTATTTGTTATAATTAATAAACATACTGTCCCGGAGCGCTGCTCGACGGGTTGGTGTAGTGGTGATGGTAGTGGTAGTAGGTGGTGAAGAAAAGTGACTGACAGATCCTTGGTGGTGGTGACATATATCACCAATACAATTTATTACAGGTAAATTCCAATATTTGTAAGTACAATATTAATAGAGAAGAAAACAAAAAGAGAAATAGTTTATGATGTGCGAGGGCACAAATATAACATAATAAAAAAATGTGATGGTGTAGCACTTAACAATTCGTGAACACAATATTAGGAAACAAAATAATATTTGAGCAACAGACTAAACACCCTCATCGCGGACCGCGTCAATACATGATACCAATACATCAATGTTATCATTTTACGACCGGGAACGTCGCAGACGTACCGCATCAGACTATGCGTTTATATTATTGGTTTATCCACCAATATTAACATAAATCCTAGACAATACCAATGATGGGAGGCGAGGAGAAGGCTGATTATACACTGGACTGACTTGTTACACCGTATAGTCGGAAAAATAAGCTTTGTAAACATAATGGTTATAAAACAGCAAAACGATAATAAAAGCTACGAACTCGACGGTTAATAAATAAAACCTATTAATATTTATTTTATGTTTATTTATTAATTCGCTGATATGTACATGCTGCAATTATCTACTTACAGTGTTGTGCATTATCTAGATAAAATTATCTAAATAATTTATCTAGATAAAATATAGTTATTTTTTTATCTTATCTAGATAAATAAATGGGCTATCTGAGAATAATTATCTAGATAATTAATATAAAGTCAAAGATTTAAAAATTGTTGACACAAAATATTATTTTAAACCACGCTCTGAAATAATATTAATAATTAATAACACATTAACACATTCTATTGTTCCAATAATATATGTGGAGGCCTACAGAGTACGAACGTTGGCTCGATAATATTTGTCGTCGACGGTTAGCATTTTACTTGCAGGAAGTTTTCAGCTAATATTAGTTTACTTTAAACGATAACATTTACACATATTATGGTCCACCTAGCTAATTAATTGTGTTTATACTTTATACCCGAATTTATAATTATATTATATTATTACCTAAAAAACGAAAATAACCAATAGTGTCAACGAAAAATACAAATTTAATGTGAAAATTTGTTTTTTAATATTAAATTAATAATATTTCAGAATATATAAAAATAAAAAAATAAATATATATTTCTCTTACTTGATTGGATATGATTACATACTACGATTAAATTGTCTTTGTTTTCTTCTATAATTGAAATATATTACATATTATGTAGTTTATATTATTAAGTTGATTATTTAATAAACAGGTGACCCAGATCTATTTGCTTATTGTAATATCTTCAAGAATAATTACAATTATTCTGTGCAATTTTCTTTAAATTATTATTAAGGTAGGCTTCAAATTGTAATATATATTTTACATTTACTACTTTTTTGGGAAAGAAATTGTTAAAAATTAGTTTTTTTCTATTATTTAAGTTCTATTAAATTTTAAGGTTCATTTAGCTATGTACTTATTTAAATGATATATTTTTATGAACATTTTAATGTCTAGATTATGACATTTTACAGATATACATAATAAAGATGGCAAGTTTTAGGAATATTTTTAGATTCGAGCGAAGCGAAGAATGTATTAGTTTTACAATGATGTGTGTCTTTTTTTTTTTTGTAGACACTTTTACTACCCGAAATAATGCTCCGATTTTCACGAATAGCACATGTTTCCGGTAGGAAAGTGGATGTAGTTGGTACTTTATTTAGGTAATTTATCAAATTCTCAAAATTGACCCTAAGCGGTAGAAAAAACTTCAAATAAATTAAGAAAAAACGGCATTTTTCACGAAAAATGAAATTTTGACGAATTAATTTCTATATTTTACGATAACTCAAGCAATGTTTAGATAGAGACGTGAAATTTTTTTGTGGTGTTCACATAGCAACTATATATATGTGGTAAAATTTTTAACCGTTTGGTTAATTTTTCTTCGAAATAGAGGAGATTGAATATTTCGTAAAATTATAATTTTTATGGATATAACGTTTAATAAAATTGGGAATTTTGGGAATTTAGGTCTGAAAATTTTACTGAAGTATATACATATTACTTAATATCGTATCAAAATATCAGAAAATCTCTTGACTCAATTTCTTTTATAGCAGTTTAAAGTCGATATTTTTGGTTTAAACGAAAATATTATGGAAAAATTGTCGAAAAAACGGCATATTTCACATAAACCGGAATTTAGAATTCGATTTTAATATTTCACGCTAACTCCACAATTTTTAAGTTAGAGACTATAAAATTTTATGGGGTTTTCACATAAGATACTATATATATATCGTAAAATTTTGGAACTGTTACGTTAATTTTTCTACAAAATATAAGACTTTGAATATTTCGTAAAATTCTCGTTTTTATGTATATAATGATTAATGAATGATGAAATTGGCAATAATGGGCATTTAGTTCTGTACATTTTACTAAAGTATACTTACATTAAAATTTTTTTATAGGTTTTTAAAATTGAAATTTCAGTAAAATCAATATTTAAAATATTTATATGGATTTTTATTATTATTATTAATGATTTTCGACCAGAATTAATGCTTCGATACTTACGAGTAGTATAGGTTTTTATTAGAAAATTGTATGTAGTTGGTACTTTATTTAAGTCATTTTACGAATTTCTCAAAATTGGTCCTATGCGATAGAAAAAACAATGAAGAAATGACGAAAAACGGTATTTCTCACGAAAACTGAAATTTCGACGAATTCGATTTTAATATTTTACGATAACTCAGACAATACATGAAAATTTTTTTGGGTGTTTTCATAGGTACTATATACTCATATATATATATATATATATATATATATTGGAAAACGTTAATTTTTCTACAAAACATAGGACGTTGAATATTTCTTAAAATTCTGGTTTTTATGTTTATCATGTTCGATAATATTGGCAATTTTGGACATTAAGGTCTGAAAATTTTACTTCATAGTTATCCCATAGTATACTACCATTATTTGCAAATAGCTTATTCTATTTCTATATTATATTAGAAAATTTACAAATTTAAAATAATATTTAAATAAAGTATAATCTGAATAAAATTATACGTTGAATACATACACATATTTTATAATTATAAACTAAATTAACATCTATTACCTATTAAAAAATCACACATATTTTTAATTCATATATTTTTCGCTTTGTTCAAAATCAAAATATACATTGATGAATACTAATTAATCATATTTAACTAATAATATGGGCTTAGTATAAGAAATATTAATTAAAGTTCATATTACCTTTATTCCAGTCATCGATTTTTTGGTCCCAAATTGGTAATTCGATTATATCATTTAATTTTTCTTTCAATCGATTACCATTATGCAATGAGCCGTCATTCAAGTTATCTAATTTTAATAATTGTTATGTACATAGATATATATAGAATGTAAACTTCATAATAGTAGTAGGTAATTATTTACATAATTTATATTATATAACCTTTTAAAATTATCTATTGATGTAGTAAAAAAATATCTTCTTAATATGATGAATTCACCTAATGTTAAATTTAATAATAAATAACAATGTTACCTAAATTTATGATTACTGATAGTATAAAAATATGTATATTCAATCGTTTATTCTGATTAACTTAGTAATCAGAATTAGTTGTTTGATCTGTACCTATTGTATTGTAATATAATTCAATATTTATTTAGCAGTTTATATATTAATTAAGATTTATTCATGGGTAACTCAATTAAATATAAATCAAGAAATCACATGTTAAATTAATAAACTATTAAAACAAAGGTAGATGATGAGAAACAATTCATATAAATTACAAATCATATTGAATATAACTGTCTAAATACCTAGACTCATATTGTTAACTTAACTTTAAGTTTTGTATAATGATAAACGATGATCGAATGTTAAATGTAACAATTGATAATCGACGAATCCAAATAAACGATATTGCGGAATAATGGCCATTTAAATTAAAAACGTAATTGAAACGAGAAAATAAAACAATATAATAATCCAATTAAAACCATTTTTAAATAATAAATATTAGTTTTATAGTTTTATATTGTCTATAGATTATAATAGATAATTATTGCAACGGAAATTATAAAAATGGTTAATTTTTGTATTTAAATATCTAATAAATACTTAGGTAAGAAATTAATTTTAACAATTTTGTAATTATTGTATTTCTTTTCATATAAAAAATGAATAAATTGTTTAATATGTTAGGTATTTAATTCGATATACCTATTATAAAATTTACCAATATATATATCAGCACATAATTATAATATATTATATTATTATTATTATAATTATTAGTGAATATATAGTTATTTACCTTTTATTACATAAAACAATTCAAGCAAAAAATTTCCATAAATCTGTATTGTTAGTGCTATAGAATTATTATTAAAATATAATAATTAATAATAATAATATTATCAGTAATATAGTATAGGTAATATTTTAATTGTTATTTGTATACAGCCGACACGTCTGGCGAAAAATCGACATGTTTACGACGATCGCCGAGATTGGTGTCGAACTACTTTTGTCAAGTGAGTGAGAGACTAGTATTATAATAGGACTAGGTAAGAGGTAGGACCGAAAAGAAAATTAAGACGATATTGTTTTGGTAATCAGTGGACTGCATTGATACAATTTAATAAACAAATATTACATACGTTGTGGAACGGGGGGAGGACTTAAAACTACAATATTAACAATTAATATTTACATATGTGACAACCATCATGTATACAGTATTACAAAAATAAAACGTAGAAAAATGTGACCTGTCGAAGCGTCGAAGCAATGGTGACTGAGGGATGGCTGCAAATTATGGATGAAGAATGAAGTTGACAATAGCAAGCTGGTTCACGATGATAATGTAAATCCACTACGCACGAGAGGCAACGTGGTTTTGGTGCTCGTTAAAATGATAGTTGCGAACACGACCAATAATCACAATGAAGGGAATATGTTTGATTGTCGCAAATATGCGAGGGCATGACGAAGGCGAATATGCGTTTGCACGAAGGGCAAAAAATCACAACAAAACACAACAACACAATGTCGCAATATTAGAAGGCACGAAGGGCCACGAAACCACGAATTTTATACGTTAGAGATATATATAAATGTCATCACGTACCATAAAAACGAACGAAGGCAAAACACGACAAGAATGGCAGCGTTATAACGGCAAACGAACGAACAAAACTGTAAAAACGGCACGTAACCGTTAAAAACACGCAATGCATGGAAATCAAGAACCATTGAAGGAAAATTTTTCACATTGTTATACCTTATCTAATAGGTGATGAAACTAAGTATTATAAGTATTTTAGAATGGCTCAATCAAAATTTTACGATCTTCTAATGGAGCTAGAAGAGAGGTTGAAGAAACAAAACACTTTTGAGGCTATCAATAACGCCAACACAATGTTTGGCTTTAAGGTAAATTTTTATAAACAATATACATATTAGTTTGTATTTATTTTAAAATACATTTTCATTTTTTATTTAATTGAACATATTGTACATATTTTACTTAATATTATTTTAATTAAAATTTTAGTTCTATTCAACAATATTCAACAAATAAGGTTAAAAATCCTACTACCAAAGTTGTGTACTTCTATATCCATGATACTTGCATCTGCAATTTAATGCTGTGATGGATATGATGTTGAGGTTTTTGAGTCAAACTGTAATGATGATGATGTTGAATATGGTTCAGGTATATGGTTTGTAATGTTTGGAATACGTACATTTTGCTTATTGCTGTACATAAGCTGCTTCATCTCAAATTACTTTGCTATGGAAAAAATAGCACTTTTAACTTGATAGTAGTATAGGATCAATTCCATTAAAAAAAGTATCAACTAGATGCTTAACTGAATATTCAACTTCTCTTGTAGATTTTTTATTTTCTTCTTCTTTCTTAGCTAACATAAAAAATGCCATTAGCTGGCTCACTGGAGAATCTATAGATTTTCCTTCATGACTTATTGTTCGTTTGAGTGGAGGTTTAAATTTATTTTTCTTTAGAGATAAACAAGAAGCTTTGGCTAAAGTTTCTGTTGTAGATTTGAGAGTATTGTCCTTAATAGAATCAGTGAAATTGTTAAAAAAAAAATGTATAAGTTGAAATTCATTTCTGAAAGCATACCTCATATTTTAAGGTAGGTAATCACTTTATTATATCTTATAATAATTATAAGTGGAAGCTCATAAAAAAAAGTTGAATTTAATATTATATCAATTTTTAGTAAACCAAAGTCTACTTAAACGTAATCGAATGATTAGAATTTTAAAATTTTACATTATGACGTATTTTAAACAACATGAGATTATTCCAAATTTTTTATTTCTTATAAAATTATCGTAAATAATATTATATTATGTTATTATTTTTGACTATAAATTATATGAAACATTATCTAAAAATATACGACATTATATTATTATGATGTATTTTATATTCTATTGAAGAATGTTGTATAGATTAATCAGGCCCGCGGTTACCTCTTTAGCTGCCCTTGTGCTATAAGAATAATGGCTGCCCCTACACCATACCATAATCGTAATATTTTATAGTATTCTACTACAAAGGTCTATTCATTAAAAAAAAATGTAAGGGTTTGTTTAACAAGTTGTACCTATCAGGCGCGGATCCAGAAAATTTTGACAGGGGGTGTTAAGATAAAAAAAATTATTAGTAGAGATATACTTTTTCATTTTTTTAAAATGTAGGTATGTATAAAAAGTTCTTCAACATTAACATTTTTAATAAATATTACTTTTACTTAACATTACAATAATAATTATGAAATTTTTTTTTATAAAAATTATATATAAAATATATATTTTATAAAATAAAAATTTTATTGATGGTCAAACGATGGGGGTGCTTGATAGCTCCCCCCTGAATCCGCGTCTGGTACCTATAAATAGTAATTCAGAATTTTTTTTCTCCTTATAATGTAGAAAAAACAATTGTTTAATAAATAAATAATGACTTGCTTAACAATGTTAACAATTACATCATAATATTTATATAAAATATTTAAATTATAATACATTAAAAATTTAATAATTAGGTAACTTATTATATTTGATATAACATTTTATTATTAATATAATATATTTCAAATACACATATATATTTATATATTTCGAATTTTTATCAAAATAACGAAAATATTTTTTATTTGATATGCTAATTAAATCTTGAAACTAATTTTATCTAAGAACGACCATATCTATATCATAGAGATTATTTTAAGTTTAAGGCCGCCCTTAAGTTTTGGCCGCCTTTATTATTTGCACACCTTGCACACCTAGTTAGCGCGGGCCTGAGATTAATATTATTATAATACGAGTAATTAACTTACTATCCAAAAATTTCAATAGTTCAACTAAAACTCTTTGAAATTCGTTACCACGCTCTATAATTTATTAAGAATAATATTTTAATGCTAATATACTCGTATTAATTAGTTATATTATATTAATTTTGTTTATAGAATGAATGTCATATCAATATGTTAAATGGCAAATTTAAATACAAATATTATATCAATGTATTTATATAATAATATACTACGTATATAAAATATATCTTTAAAAACTATAGTAAAACGATTTATTAAATTAGGGATTAAATATTTCTATATATATTTTCATTTGATTATGATTAAAAATTGATTTATAATCACCTTGAATTTCAGTATAATTTACAGTCGTATTAAAATCGTGAGGAACATCTAATATTATGTTTAGAATGTTATATAGATTATGCAAAATGCACGCTTTTCCAATCGTAGCTAAAAAAATATTATTATTAATTAATAGAATCAATTGTATTTAATTACAATATTTAATTCATCAATATTATTAATATGTTGAACACAATATACAATACATTTTATAAATGGTATTTATTAAATTTATAACAAATTAGTAAATATGAATTTTTGCAAAAAGGGTAGAAATAGGAAGTTACTTATACTATTTTTAGTAAGGCGTTTGCCCCATGTCTCATTGATTATTTTAAACTTAAAAATTCTTAAAAATTCTAACTAATTGAATAATTTTGATCTTAGTTCATAGTTCATATTACATAATTTTAAAACATTATTATTGGATTATTCTTTTTAGGATCCTATTAAACATATTTATAAAATCTGGAAGTTTTCATGGAATACAACTGAATATAATCCATGACTATAATAATTTCATTACCTATTTATTATTGTTCACAATATTTGTTTTGTTTTACTATGAATTCATAACTATATTTATTCACACTTTATAAAATACCCTAACTGCCTTTATTTAGTGATGCCATCTAAATATGATCTTAAACCAGATACCTAATAGTTATTAATCGCAATCTTCATATTAAATAAATAATATATTAGGTTTTGTATATTTTATAAATCATTTATTACTTATAAGTACCTACTTATAAAAATATATAATATTATATATTTATATATGTACCTAATGAATAAATTTTAACTCCAAAAATGATTTTTCTTTTTTTTTTTATTAAATTATTAGGCACTTAAAGTTGAAATTATTATTGAATTATATTAATATATCGTATATAAATAACAAAATTAAAATTAAACTTAGTAGAGGAATTTGAGAAATGGAAAAAATTAAAATATTTTTCTGGAATTCATATTTTGTCTATAATATACTTACGTATAAAATCATTATAATCTACACTATTGGGCAAGTCTTCTATGAGTTTTGTTAATTTCACTGACTCAATTTCTATCTCTGTAAATATAATTATTATAAATAAATTGAATTACATATTCCTATAAAATTAACATAATTATCATTAATATATATATATATATATATATATATATATTATATATTATATTAATTTATTAATTTATTCACTTTACTATTATTTAAATTTAAAAATGTGCTTTGAAACAAAACTGTTGAAATCATAAAAAAAAAAAGATGAGCTGATCCTCCTGCCGCACAGGATACAGGTGTGCGAATCATAGCGTTTAATTTTACTTAGGATTTGAATGCAATGATAAACCATTTCATTCGAAGAAACGATTCTGAGCGAAGTTCAGTCAGATTATAATTTTCGTTTGAACTAAAAATATCAACTTAAAACAGCTATAAAAAAAAATTGAGATTAAGGATTTTTCTAATATTTTAGTATGATGTTAAGTAATATGTAAGTATACGTCAGTAAAATTTTCAGACACTAATACCAAAAATTGCCAATTTTATCAAACATTATATACGTAAAAACGATAAATTTACGAAATATTCGAAGTCCTATATTTTGTAAAAAAAAATTTTAAAAACGGTTCCAAAATTTTACCACATATATGTAATAGCTATGTGAACATCCAAAAAAAATTTCAGGTCTCTATCTTAAAAATTGCCTGAGTTATCGTGAAATATAGAAATCGAATTCGTCTAAATTTCATTATTCGCGAAAAATGCAGTTTTTTCGTCATTTTTTCGCCGTTTTTTCTACCGCATAGCGTCAATTTTGAGAAATTCAAAAAATGACCTAAGGAAAGTACCAAGACATCCACTTTGCTACCGGAAACATACCCTATTCGTGAAAATCGGAGCATTATTTCGGGTAGTATTTTTGTACACAGACATAAAAAAAAAAAATAATCACACATCATTGTAAAACCAATACATTCTTCGCTTCGCTCAGAATCTAAAATGTAAATGAAAACACTAAAATATTTATTAAGGAATATAATGTTATATAATTCCTATTGTAGTTAAATAAATATTATTTAACTTATTTTATAAATTGTTATGTGTGTATTATAATGTAGTTATATTGTGGATACCTAATTATCACACACATTTTTATTCATTATATTAAGTAGTGAAACGGTGGGTCTGACTATAGAAGACGTACCGAGAAAAACAACAATGGTTTTATAATCACGATCTTTTTTGTCATCTTTAAACTGTAAATAATAATTATATATAAAATATATAACAAAGGGTATTTCGTAAGTCTTAAATGGAAGTGACAGTACGGAAAGGTCTTCGCAATTTACAATTATGTGAAACAGCTATTACGGTCGGTTTACAAATGATGGTTGGGGAATGGATAATGCGACTAGGAAGACTGAAATGCATCACCGAAGAGCCTCGAGACTACAAGCTTTAAATGAAGTTGTCAATCCTACTGCCAGTTGTTGCCGTTAGAATATTCGCCGTTTGATGCTCTATGCCCTGTGAAAAGGTCACCCGATACATAATATATTTTTATATTGTTATAAAATAGTGAAATTGAAAATTGTTTCCTTGATTTATATCTGGATTTTATTTAATTTAAAAAATATAACTTTATTTCCTAAGAAACATTTGTGGAAATTTGATAATAATTTGTCTTATAAGGAAATTCATTAATTTCTATAATTAATACATTATTAAGAAGTACCTATATAATATAAAAGATTAAGAACCTAATAAATAATAAAATATAGATTCCTATTAGATATTAATAAATTAATAACAAAACATGTTCTAAGTATAGGTAATTATTAAATAAAAAAAATTATAAAACGATATAAATAATTTTTGTAGATATGATTAAATAAGTATTTAATGTTAATTTTAAAAAAATTAATGAAATATTTACGTGAATGAGTCATATAAATTATGACAAATAACATAGTTTTTATAAATGACATTTTGTTTTATATTACTAAAAATTAATTTTTCAATTAAATCTCTAATATAATATATATTAAATAAAATAATTAATGTACAATTTATTGATTAACATTGAAATATTAATAACATCAGAATAATTTTTAAATTCTTCACTGTATTAAAAATATTTCAATATTTGTTCATTGTTGTACGGGTAATACTTTAACACTAGCATCTGTAATATCTAGTATTAATATATTATTTTTAATTACACAAAAATAAAATTAATTGATGACGTAAAAATAAAATAAAATATATGTACATATTTTAAGAATTATTTATATTATCGTATAAAATGAACAATGGTATGCTTTATATTATTATATTATATAAGTGAAATTCAAATGTTTCAGATTTCCAAGGAAGAGGGAAATGTAAATTCACATATATAATATTTGTATAATTATAATTTGGGACTATTACATATATATACATATATTTTATATATGCATAAGATATTTATTTTGGCTATAATCATTGGCCATTGGCGCCACTAAAGGTGAGCTTTAGATTCTTCTTCATCAGTTTTAATAGGGCATAAGGGCCATAACTACTCAACACAGCGTCCTCCATCTCATTTCACTTTTAGCCAATTCCTCCAGGGTCTGAACTCCAAGTGAACGGAAATTCTAGTTGAGTTCATCTATCCATGCATTTTATTTGGTGTGCCAAATGGCTAAAAGTGCTCTTACGTTTTGGTTTCCAGTTAAACATATCCTTCATTATGTCACTCAATTTCCATACGTCTCTAAGCCAGCTCATTTTTCTTTCTTTAGTTTTTGTATAATTTTTCTTCTCTCCACAGATCTTTAATTATTTTATTGGATCTTATTTCATATACACCTGTTTGATTGTTTTTTTTTTTAAGGCAAAAAATTAAGTCGAAAGGATTTTCTTTCTAGACGGTCAGTTATCTTTCGTCCTCTTTTAATGTTGGTCACGTTTCGGATGCGTACTTATAGAATTGCTAATCTTACTATAATCTCGTTTTTTTTTTTTTATTTTTTGATAATAACTTTGACCTATTCTGTAGGACAAAATAATACTTTTTTCCAGTTTTTATTTTCAGTTTATTTTTTCGTGGTAATTATTGCGGCTATTTATGTCCACTCTCAGATATTTAAAGTTTTCTACATTTTCAAAACAATAATTTTCTATCTCCAAGCTTCCTCTTTGTTTGTTTTGATTACCTCTCGTGAATTCCATGTACTTAAGTTTCCCTTTATTTATCATTAGCCCTATACTATAGGCTATGATTATTAGCTCCTTCGTAGTGTTTTTTTATATCTTCTTCATTTTACTCGGGAACTTTTACATCATTAACATAAGCTAGTAATGCATGTACTTTTCTATTGAAACTTAAACCTTCCTTACAACTTCCTCTAGGGCAATGTTACAACTTTGGTGACAGGGCATTCCGTTATTTTCATTGTTATGTCGAATTCTTCTACATAATAATTTCCAAATTTTATTTTACATTTTTATCCCTAAATGCATACTTTCACCATTCTAACTAATTTTGATAGTACGTAAATACCGAACTTTTCCATGCTCTTCCACAGTGGTGGAACTAATACTGAACATGTAATATTTATTATATCAGTTAAAATTCTCAATTATTTTTATACATTAATTCACAATAATATTGTTATCTTGTTAATATTTAAGTACAAAATAAATTATATGATGTGATTTATAATAAATAATATTACGATAAATTTACGTTTGCAATCTATTATTACGATTACTTTTCGTAAACTATATAAAATATTATTTGGAGGAAAGTTATTGATAAGATGCCTAATCATAATTAAGTAGGTATATTTTATGTATTTGGTTGAGAATTCTATCTAGTATTGTTACTTTATTCGTATTTTGTCATGTTAATAATTTTACATTAGTTTTATTGAGAGATAAAAATAATTATTCAATAATCATGAAAAAATGACAAAAAGAAAAAAAAATGTGTTAATAATCACTGTATTTTTAACAAACTTAATTTAATTTATTTTTTAATAAATAAATAAATTTAAATCATAGTAATTGGAAACATTTATTTAGAAATAAAAAAAATGTATAGGTATTTACTACTTATTAAAATTTATATTACAAATTATATTTTATGAATTATAATGAAATATAATTTTATTTATTATATTATCAGTAAATCTGTCTTTGTTTGAAATTTTTTTTTTAAGTACCTAATTGATTTATTATTGTATTATAGTCCTAATCTTATATTATAATTTATAACACAATACTATATTTCATTTATCCATAACTAGAGATGGTTAGGTTGACACTGTAAAATTTTCTTTCATTATGATTAATACATCCATAAAATGTAAAACCTATTTTGAACTATTTTAGAATGTCATGTAATATGTACTTATCATTTTTTTAAAGTTATATTAATGGAAGCAATTATTTTATAAATAAAACTTGAATATATATGGTTAAACATATGTATATTCTAAAAATAAACCTTTATTAAAACTTACGTTTTTACAATACATTCAGAGAGTAAATATTATACTGGTTAAATCGTTTATTTTTGGCACTTTTATATTTATATATCGTCAACTTTAAGCAAGAACTCATTAATGGTAAAAATTATATTAATAATATAATAATTTATAAATAAATAATTGAAATATCTTTTTTTAATAATTGAAAAATCCTTTTTTAAATATTTATATAATACCAATTTTGATATTGGTAAAATTACTATGTTTTTATATAATATACTCGTATAACAATGTATTATCTTTTTATAATCTTATATAAATATTTCTTTATTTTCGTTTTTAAATTTTAGAAAAAATATGTTTCATTTAATATTCATTAATGCATTTTTTTCTCAAATTATTTTTATGATAAAAACACCATTATTAATAATTAATGGTTAATTAATCACTATTAATGATTTTTATATTAAATGATTACTTATAAAAGATTAATTAGTAATATTTATAATTAATATATAAATTAATATCAACACCTCATTGTATTTAAAATATTTATTAAAATAAAAATAACAAAAATAAATTATATGTAATAAATTCTAGCTTTTTTAATTAAATATAACTTAGAAAAGATAAGTAAAGGGAATAGATAGTTTCCTAGAATATTTTTGCACTTTAAATTAATTATAAATATTTAAATGTTAAATATATTATAAATTACAATATATAAATATATTTAACTATCCCATAAAATTAGAAAAAAGATAACATTAATTAATATAATATGCTATAAGTTTAAGGAAAAAAGAAATAGTAATATACTTGTTATTACATAAAAATTATAATATTATAATTTTTTTTTTATACTAGCAAGTTTAAACAATATGAATGATACATTTCAGGAATATATTTTTAGAATTTAGGGAAGTGATCAAATCTATTGGTTTTACAATGTGTGCCTTTTTTTTTTTTAACCCTTAAATGTGTCACATTAATACTCAAATTTGACAATACTTCGCTTATAAATTATAATCACTTTTCAAATATAATTATAATAATTATAATATAATTTTCTAATATTTTTAAACTATGTTAACCAATGTATATTAAATATATTTAAATAAATTTTCAAAATGTTTGTATATCAATCATAATTGTAAAAATATAAAGAAAATATAAGATGAATCCAATATAAACACTTTAAATAATGATTTTACTCAAATTTAAACTTTAAACACCTATAAGAAAAATTGTATGTTAAACATTACACACGTTTTACGTTATTGAAATTTCGTTATTTATTTTTAGGTTTATGAGTTGTTTGTTAAATATATTATATTTAATATTTTTATTTTAATATTTAGTTACCCGTTTCAATTACATATTATTTATTTGTGTAAAATATAAATATAGTATTTGTTCCATTATATTATGGAAGAGCAAAAATTGAAATAGAATTATAAATAGTTTTATAGATAATTGTATACCTTTATACCTTGTACAATAGTACATACATTAATAAGATAATTAAAAAATACTCGGATATTTTTTAATTTATTTTGAGTACGCAGTAGTATTACTTATACTTCTTTATTTATGAATAATGTATTGTAATAATATACTGCTTGATAAGTATTATCTAGGTTTGTAGATATAACTATTTAATATTTCTATATATAATGATAGTAAATTTATATACAATTAAAAAAAAAAAGCAAGGGAAGGGATACAGGTGTGCAATCTTAGTGTTTAATTTTAATTATAATTTGAATGCAATGGCAAACCATTTCATTCGAAAAAACGATTCTGAGCGAAGTTCCGTCATATAATGCCGTTTTTTCGTCATTTTTTTACAATAATATTGTTTTGGTTGCTATTAGTAACAATAATAATATTATTACTTTGGTTGCTATTAGTAACAATAATATTTATATTATCACTATGGTTACTATTATAAACAAATTTATCCGATGAATCAAATTCGTCGAAGGAAAAATGTCCTTTTTTCCGTTATTTTTTCGTCCTTTTTCTGTGTGACATGAGGTCAATTTTGGAAAATTCGAAAAATGACCTTAATAAAGTACAAACTACATCCAATTTGCAATCGAAAACATACAACACTCGTGAAAATCGGAGCATTATTTCGGGTAGTAAAAGTGTCTTCATACTCAAAAAAAAAAAAAACAAAAAAAAAAAAAAGACCCACATCATTGTAAAACCAATACATTCTTCGCTTCGCTCAGAATCTAAAAAACCGAAAATCGAAATCACACATTTACACCAGACATCAAAAAGCTTTTCCGATATCATAGTGTTCAGGTGGAGAAGTCATTTCTTCGAGTACATGAGTCCGACGTAAGTAGCTTTTTATGGGATAACAGTTAAGTCAGGCTTCGGCAGATTGAAAGGCGTCCGCAATTAAGTGGTCCTACTTACAATCTTTCGTGTGAACAGTCCTTGACCGATCACGGTTTACCCTATGCGCAGTTCACCTTTGGTGCACTCACTAACCATCATCATTGGACCAAGGTTACATTTTCGTTAATTCTTATTCGGTGCAAAATAATTGGCTCAATAGCACTAATAACTAAATATAAATTCAAATCTTGTATAGAAAAAAATTCATCCATGCATTTCAAATAATATGGCAAATGCACGCCGTTACTTTCCATCGTTGATATTCCCGTTAATATACAATACCGCATAAAATACTATATTTAACCATTGTCACAACACTCACATGTCACCGTCTGTCAAAATAGGTACGCAATTCAAAATTCAAATATTTGGAAAATCACTAGGTACTATGGATTTGAATGTAAAAAATGTTTAAAGGCTGCAGAAACAATTTGAAAATAACGCATTCGTAGTAATGACGCGTAGCCATGACGACGTTATCTACTACTATAAATTTATATCCATTACTATGGTAATAAAACAAACAAAAAATTGTATCGGTGAGATCGTATATGAGTTAAGGAAATGACGAAAAGGCGATTTAAAAAAAAGCTTTCACGTAAAAAATTCGGGAACGCGTTTCAACAGATGGAGGGCGAATAGTTGACTGCGAAATATAGCGTTTTCGAAACAGTACGACCGACGGTGGATTTTATAAAATAAAAATAATGGAAAAAGCAAAGACGTTGTAAGCTTTTTTCCTTAGACTGATAACTTTTATTTTATTTATATGTTAAGGTGTATGACCGCATGGCAGTAAATGTTGACAGTCACCGGTGTATGTTATCAATTATTTCAAATATCTCACAATGCGGACATTTACCAGTATTTGTTGACATGCGCAATAGTTACTCAGTGAATGTTGACATGTGTGACAACATATATAATAAAATAGATAGCTAATAAATTCATAAATAAATATAGTTGAACTAATTAATTTTTTAATATTTAAGTTTAGGTAACATATGCTTTATTAATTTTTATTTATTACAACACGGTAAACTATCGTGGCATTTACTGTTACAAAGTATTCCCCCATTCTTACAATTACATTTTTTTGTATTACATTTTTTTTTTACAATTGCATCGTATATAACCTTGGCCACCACTTTTGGAAGCAGCTGTCGATACCTGTCTCAAAGACATTAGTACATTACTAATGTCCAAACGTCTCCAATGCATATTGTGGCTGGGTGATAACGTCTAAATTTTACAAAATAATTTAAAAATACCTTTTATATACATGATACATTGTGCTTCAAGTGTGGTCAACATTTACCAAACACTGACTGTAAATGTCAACAATCACCGGTGTATGAACGCATTAAGATAATTTCGTCAACATTCACTACGGTTTTTGGTATATGTCAACCTACACCGGTGACTGTCAACATTCGCCGACTGCGGTCATACACCTTAACATATATATATTATAATATTATAATAGAGTATAGAGTATAACATTATATTATATTATATTATATTATATTATATTATATTATAGACATAGACATAGAGGGCAAAACGACGAAAAAACGGCATTTTTCACGAAAACTGAAATTTCGACGATTTCGGTTTCAATATTTCACGATAACTCGAAAATTTTGAAGTTAGAGACTTGAAAATTTTATTGGGTATTCACATAGATTATATATATGCGTGGTAAAATTTTGGAACCGTTTTTTAAATTTTTTTTACAAAATATAGGATGTTGAATATTTCGTATAATTCTCGTTTTTATGTATATAATGTTTGATAAAATTGGTAATTTTAAGCATCAAGGTCTGAAAATTTCACTGAATTATATTTACATATTACTAAACATCATATCAAAATATTAGAAAGTCCCTAGTTTTAATTTTTTTTTATAGCTGTTTAAATTTGATATTTTTAGTTAATCGAAAATATTATGAAAAAAATGACGAATAAACATTATTATCTGACCGACTTCGCTCAGAATCATTTTTCGAATGCGATGGTTTATCATCAAATTACGATTTAAATTAAACACTATGATATTTTGATTAGTGTAACATTTTCTGAATTACCTATTATAAAAAACACGTCTTGTTTAAACATTAATTTATTCCTGGGCTTTGCACCTAAATTAACAAGAACGTAAATTATTAACACTCTATTAAAAACCTTAATAATCAAACACCTGAAATTCTTATTAACCAGAATTGTATTTATTTCATGAAAATAAAAATAATCCGAACAAATCCATAACCCAAATAAAAAATTCTGCTTAACCTAAAACCCTAAAACTATAAACTTTAAATTAAAAATTTTCCAATATATTTTTTGTATAGTTTTTATGAGATATCATAATATCTAGACAATTAGATAAAAAATATTTCTGGATAATCATTACATGGCAAGATCTCTCAGTACTTCCATGACTCTCCTTAATTACTCTCTCAAATCTTTTAGTTAATATTTCAATTCCTTCATCCTTAACTAATTATGGGAAAAACAAGTCGGTACGTCGTTACATCCATTTAGCGAATTCTGACATTTTTTTCCGATTTCATTATTAAAATATTAGATAAGTGTTTTCATGATAGAGTAAAACTTCCGTTTAAATATGTATTAATTATAACTGAGCGAAAGCCTGTATTGTGTTATAAATAAATAAAAACTGGAAATAATGTAATTCATAACAATTGATAATAACAATTGTTTTTCTCTAATTAATGTTTAATAAAATAATATCGTGTATATTGCTATTACCATTTGTTTTATTTTTTATTTTTTATAGTTGTTTAAATTTAAAAATTGGGGAAAATTCCAACAGAATAGTCCTATGGAAATAATAATGTTGTGGAAAGGATATTGTTGTATTTTGATAAATCATCACATTGGAAAAAAAATGAGCAAAGTTAAATTTCAGTCAAGTTTAGGACCGATCAGTGATGAACATTAAAAACTAATGACCACGATTTAAGATATACCTTATTTTATACCTTATCTTTTATTATATCTTAAATCGTGCTAACCTAATCTAACCATGTCTGGGAAAATAATTTTCTTATAGGGATTAAATACCGACCGTTTCTAAGGAGTTCGATTTTTTAAACACCGGTTTTATCCCTGCTCTGTAAAAGTAAACTATGCCCAGAAAATTAAATTATTATTATAACAAATAGAAGAAATTTAAAATTATTATTAATACTTTTTTAACATAAAAAATAAAACTATTTTTTGTTAATCTGTTAAATGCTTAAATATATTGGAATGGCACACGAAAAAATAGAATATTAAACTACATTTAAGAACAAATTATTGTTAGTTTATCAATTTAATGTATTTAAATTACTGGCATAACAATTCAACTTGAATTTTAAGAAAAATAACTCGTGATTACAAAATAAAAAAAAATATTCTACGAGTTAAGTGAACAAAAATTCAAATAATGAAAGTTAAGTTAAAAAGTTTAAATTAATTTAAATTTAACTTAATTTATTAGTTATCAACTCGTTATGGTTATGCCCATCCTTGCTAATGACAAATGAACAATTTGTAAATAGCAGATGAGTAAATTAGTTGATTTATTTAAAAAGAATTAGTTAAAAATATTAATTAATAAATTTGTCAATAATATTAGTCTAATAAATGGTGACTAGTATCTATTATAGATGAATAATATAATTATATATAAGTATAGATACTGTCTACTGAAATACTGATGAATAATTGGTGGTAATTATTAAACAATGATTAATAAAATATATATATATAATAATGAAGAATAGGTACTCATTTAATCAAAAATTTATAATTATATAAGTTAAATAAATATTTTATTAAAAATATACAAATAATAATTATATATAAAAAAAAAAACACACACACACACACATATTTATATTTTTTAAATATTGTTGTATATATAATCAACAATAATTGAAACACTGTATTCTGAAACTAAGCGACGAAGTTGCAATGCATTAAGTTTCTCTTGAAATGTAAATGAGTAGGTAAATTCTATGTTTGAAGAGCTTGCATCATTTTCTGAAAATGTTGGTTCTTTTACTCGTAATGAATTATAATCAATTGACGGCCAATTATATGGTTTACAAACTGAAAATGTAAAATATACTAATGAAAACCATATACGAGTATTATAATATATAAATATATAATATAGAAAATAATAATATAATAATAAAAACGGAATAATGTTGATGGACTATGGTATAGGATGATGTTGTATTATAATTACATTTTAAATGAAATAATCAACATCATCATCATGTACGAAAAAATGATTCTGAGCGATCTTTAGTTAAATGTATATGCTGATTATTATATTTTGACAGATTTAGTGTATTTTTTTTTAATTTAAAACTTATATTAATTATTCAAGAATTTCATTCTGAATCATATAAAATATTTATGTGAATACTCAATAATTCTAATTATTACTTATTAAATGTGTAATAAAGATTGTCCAAAGGGATTTCTTTAAATTTTACTATTTTTCATGATTCTTCCTGTGTTTTAATCACAAAAAAAAAAAAATTGATTAATACTTTTATGGATTGGAAGAATATTATTGCTATTTGCGGAATTATACATGTTTTGGTTTTGGTTCTGATATTTTTGAACCGTTGTATTTTTCATCTCGGAGTATACGTCTGGATGTCGTGACCACACTGAGTAATTGACTTATTTCTGTCTGATATTTATGCGTCTTCCTGCTACACATTCTGCATTATGTTTATGTATTTATGTGTGGTTTCGAAATTAATCATCTATGAATGCTCATTTCCATTATCGTTCATAATTATTGTTGTTCAGTATGTGTCATCTTTGTATCTTTTCAATTACTTATTTCTGTTATTGTTGTTCAAAATGAGTTATTTATACAATAACTTGTTTCTATTATCGTTCTTAATATAACTATTTTAGATTTTGAGCGAAGCGATTGATTTTACAATGATGTGTGTAATTTTTTAGTTTTTTTTTTTTTTATATATATATATGTCTCAAAACACTTTTTCTATCCAATATAATGCTCCAATTTTAACGAATAGCATTTGATTCCGTTTGAAAAGTGGAGTTTATTTAAGTCATTTTTCGAATTTCTCAAAATTGACTCTAAACGACAAAAAAATTACGAAAAAACGGCATTTTTTTACGAAAACTGAAATTTTGACGAATTATATTTCAAGATTTAACGATAACTCAGGCAATTTTGAAGTTAAACACTTGAAAATTTTATTAGATATTAAGAATACTATAAAAATATAATATATATGATATATTATCATAAAATTTTGGTACCGTTACGACGTTATTTTTCTACAAAATATAAGACTTTGAATATTTCGTAAAATTTTTGTTTTTATGTATATGTTTGAAAAAATGGCCGTTTTGGGTTATAAGGTATAAAAATTTTACTGAAGTATACTCACATATTACTAAACATGATACTAAGATATTAAAAAAATACCATGTCTCAATTTTTTTTTATAGCTGTTTAAAGTGGATATTTTTAGTTTAAACGAAAATCTTAGAATCAATAAAAGTATGGTACGTAATAAAACACATGAAATTTCAAGTGTAATTTTTTTAAAATAAAATTTTGTTATAAAAATATAATAATAATTTCATCGATTTTAATATAGATTCCAAATTAAAATGGTTATAAAAAATGTTTTGTGTCTATTGATTTATTATTTAATATTTAGTAATTTTGTTAAAAATTATAGATTTGGCTCTAAAATAATTTAAACCATGATACCAAAAATAATCAATTTTATTAAACATTTTTGAGAAAATCTAACATATTATGTCAAAAATCAAAATTATTATTCTTCTCACTTTTATTGAAGTTTCTTAGTGAAGAAATGCGTTTTCTATTTTTCTCTTTTTTACTTCTTCGTAGGCGCTTATTTTTTTATGTTCATAATGTGGTGTTTGCGTCCATTTATCAGTTTGTAATATAATTTTTTTATTTATAGCACTATAGCAGACATTTTTTCCTTCACTTCTACTTCTATGGTAAAATTTTTGTTCAGTCTTTAATTTTCCCGCGACTATTACGAATTTCGCTTTAATATACTACCATCCTTAGTGTGAGTGCGACGGTTTTTCACGATCAAGGTGAATGTTCCTACTATTGTGTTGCCTGAAAATAGGAATGGCGTTTAGCTTTATATTTATACCACCCAGGACATCAAATTGATTTTCATATTCTCATGAATGAGTAGTCATCAATGTCAATCTACAATTATTTCATGTGTATAAAGAATGTTTAATTTTAAGTAGTTATAGTTAGTGAAGCTGTCGTTCGTTTCTTAAAATTTGCATAGATTTTATTTTATTGAATGCCAAGTTATGAATAGTATCATTATAATATTATCTATTTTTGGGATAATTTATTATTTCATTAAAATATTAATTATTATAAAAGCACTGTCCTTGTATGACCATTGTCCATTACCTTATCCACAAATATTTTATTTTAATTATAATTAAAAATTATGTAAATGTAATTATACCAATTGGATTGAAAAACATGTTCTCTGAAAAAATTATAATCAATCACATAATTGTAATAACGATAATGAAATGATAATAATTCGAATGTTTGCAGGCTAATAATTGACGTAAGAGCCAAAAATCCAATTGTTCAAGAGAGCCTAAGAACCATTTAAGGGAGGTTACGTTATTCCTTATTTTTTTATAAACTATCTTTTTTTTTTTTTTTTTTTTTTTGGAACTATACCAAATATTTATTCTATTTTTTCTTCTAAAATAATAATGCTTACATTTTTTTTTTTAATTTTGTCACTTACGACCTATTTTAAAAGCATTATAAAAAAATAGGCGCTTATGCCAAACTATTAAATTTAGATTTTTCTTTTATTTGTTCATAACAAATTAATTATTAGTCATGTATTAATATATTCGAGCAATACTAAGCTAATAATTATTATTTTAGTTATTAAAATAGTAAAAAGAATAATAATTATTATTAAAAATAATTCAAAAGTCCGTTCTAGTCGTGATCACCAATAACTTTATAAGATAAACAAGCGATAAAACTTCGTAAGCAACACTAATAGTTAATTTGGCATATGACATTTCATAGTTTTTCGAATGTCGCTTACATCAATTTAGTGGTGCATACGACCTCTTATTTATAATCGTTAACTATTTTTTTCGCTTACGAAGAAAACTTAACATCCATAAAATCGTATCGTATTCAATTATTATCGACACCGGAGCCAGCTATCTATGCGTTGTAATGTCCCTCACGCCAAAATGATAAATAGTGAATTTCGAGAAATTGGTCGCTTACGCTAATTAGCCTGCAAACAGTGGATATATGTATAATATTGGGCTACCAGCCCGCACTTTCAATAAATAAAAAAATATTATGACTATATTTAATTTATAACATTATGAAGAATTATAAAATATATTGTGTTAATGTGGCTAGCACGAAATATAAAGCTTTCAGTTTTGCGCGACTAACATGATGATGTGACTGTTTGTGCGTCGTGAATGCTATCACAGTGCGGTGTAACATATTATTGTTTGCGTCATGATAAAATAGATATGTACCTATTACAATTACATTGTGATACACATTTCCACGGCTCATTTCGCTTAATGCAAAGCTTTCCAGTACCTATCTTCTTTTGATGAGCTGTTTATTTCATGTAATCAGTGCTCGATCTGATAGTCCCCCTTCTTCTTTTTCTCCAAATCAAACACTGCATGTAATACACTGTTTGTGTAGGTATTTAATATTTATATTTACACGTCATATTTACATATTTTTAGAGAAGCTAATGTAATAACATGGTAAAAAATTGGAGATGTGTACAAACGAATGAAACTCGAAAAGTTGAAATATCTATATATTTTATTATGGTTTTCGGTATTATGTGAACCGTCACGTCGTGGTCATGTTATTAATGTTTATACAATTTTAAGTGGTACCCTGAGTTTTTTTCAATTTCTAGTGTCACCTGAATTATTTACTATAATATATGTACTACAGGTAATTAATGCTGTAAAAATGCAAGTATATTTTTCTATAAGTTTCAATTAGTGAGTGACCGGCTGTTGTATATAATATAGTTTTTTCGTGTTGTTTAATCTTTTTTTTGTCGTCTGTTTCATAGAACTGTTGTATGATGTGTTTTCTTGTTTTGCGGTCTATAGCCTTTTTTTTTCGAAAATCATGTTTTTTCTGTATTATTAATAAGAAATATAAATATGATATATTATAATACATTATATTGTGTTTAGCAGACAAGTCAGTAACAATCTAATAACATCTAGTGCAATACAAGTAAATAAAGAAATGCATAGCTTATAATAAATTTAAAATTGAATAGATATAAAATCACTAACCTGTTCCTTCTATATTCCTATATTTATTATTTATATAGTTTGTGTCTTCTGTAACATTAATTAAAATACTATAAATTTATTAAAAATATTAATATATTTAACCAAGATACATCCATATAACCTATGTAAAATAATTAATTACTAAGAAGTAAGAACTAATAGTAGTATATGTCTTACTATCTGGTTATATTATAAAACTATTAATATCATATTATTATCATACTCTCAATAGAGAATTACATTTACAGATAGGGTCATTTTTTTATTCAATTTTTTTTTTTTTTTTTTTTTTTGTTACAAAAACTATAAATAGGTACCTACATTAAACACAGTAAAATTCAAAGAAACAATAATTTTAGACAATTCAAATAATCAGATACATTGTATAAGTATGTCCTCAACAAGATTTGAGGGAGACATAATTGGATTACACAAGGATGATGAAGAGACAAAAGCTGGATATAGAATCTTGCTGTTCGCCTATAAAAACAGGCTCTTTATTAATTCAATATTTTATTTTATTATTTTTCACATAATTATATTATGATAACTTATATTTGTTTTATGTTTTATATTTATTAAATTATAAATTTGGGAATATACAATTAATTAACTGAAAATTATAATTATAATTAGGTAACTTATGTATAAATTTTACATTTATTGGAAAAATAATTTGTTGGAAATATCGCTTTAATTTTTAGTCTTATTAAAATATCTACTTAAAATATTTTGTATAATGTATATATTATATATATATTTTTTTTTTTTCGTTATTTTTATGGAGCATATATTGCAGCCGTGTATAATGTTTGTTAAGAAATTTTGACCTATTATATATTTTTAAATTCTGATATTTGCATTATATTTAATATGTAGGAACAATACACATGTCTTTATATTATAATATAAAATAACGAAATTTTTTAATGTTTTAATATTAAAATAAATTTTTTAGAGGCCACTTTTATTCTTGATTTTGCATTGCAATGTAATTGAAGAAGATCATAGGTATATTACAGACACATGGCTAAATGAAAAAAGAAAAAGAAAAAATGTTAGCTCGACTAAACGTGTACAATACAAATGAAAACAGACATTAAACGTTTCGCGTAATATATCTGTAGGTATATATTCGGTGATGTATCGTTTTTGAATAGGTAATTATATGTTATTCAACAACTTATAATATGGTTAATATTGTATTAAAGTGAAAAAAGACGGTTAATACGCATTATAAATTTATAATAATATTATAGTATAGGTACATTAGTAGTAGTAGGTACATTATATTATGAATTTCAAGCATTCATAACTAAGGATTAATAATTCTACTATTAAAATATCACAAAAATTAAATTTATAAATTAACTATTTCATATTAATTATGGTGAAAATATAATTATATTTAATATTTTTTTTATATTAAGCTTATTTAAAAAATAAATATATATATATATATATATATATATAATAAAAAATATGATTTATTTATACATAACTAAATTACAATAATTAGATTTAAAAATATTCATATCTATATCCAAATTTATTGATAGCTGTACACCATATTAATAATAAAATGTGTGTTCTAATATTTATACAAGTTTTAATTAGGAATGTTACAAAAATTATATTATATAATTTTTTTTTTTTATATTTGCAAAACTAAAAATATAAAAAATATGAAAAACAAAATCGAAACATCTTATTTCTCTATTATCGTTAATAATAGACTGAACTAAACTTTATTTTACTATAATTTTTATTTCGTTTAAATCTAAGGTTGAGTATTCTAAAGTCCAGATAATATAAACTCAATATGTCATACAAATTAAATAGTATTAACGTTGATTTTATTATTAGTACCTACATTTAAAAAATTTTTAAATATATTTATTTATAATAAAATATACCTTGAGTATCAATTAATAAATATTTTAATTCTGAAATATATTTAAAATAATTATAGTAATTTCAATGAAACTTTAAATTAAATTTTATTATATAAAATAAATACAAAATAATAATTAGGATTAGGAATAATTATTATTTATTTTAATTAATTGATTAAACTTATTTTATTATTATTTATACAATAATTACGTACGATGTAATCTTTTATCATTTTCTAAGTCTTAAAAAAATATAATATAATTTAAAATAATGTAAGGTATTCAATAATTACTTAGCGAAAAATTTAAATATTAATCATAATTGTGTCTTGTTTATAGTCAATAAAAAACCAAAAAGTAAAATAAAATATTTACTTCTATTAAGGATGCCATTTGATTTGATATCTAAAATATTAAAAATAATTTTAATATGAATGCCACCACATTTATTAGTGATCCCTTCTAATAATGAAAATGTAAATTATAATCTATATATTTCAGTTAAATATCTCCGTCAATAAATACATTATACTCGTATTTAAATACCCTTCATAAAAATATATTAATTTCAAAAATATAAATTGTAGCTAAAATATTTTACAATTTTTCTACTCCAACCTGGTGTAAAATTTAAATGCCAATATTGATTATAATAAAAAGCAAGGGAAGGGATACTCGGCCGCAAGGAAATAGATGTGAAAATCATAGCGTTTAAATTTAATCAGAATTTGAATGTAATGACTAATGAATAATGATAAACCATTGCATTCGAAAAAACGATTCTAAGGAAAGTTCAGTCAGATAATATAGGTTTTGAATAAAATTTGACATTTTATATTAAATATTTAAAACGCAAAATTTTGTCATACATATAGGTCATACATATAGGTACACATATAGTACATGAATGAACACCCTATAAAATTTTCAAGTCTCTCAGTTCAATATAAATGCTCAAAAAATCCCTTGTCACCTAAATGTCTATATCATAAAAATGTTTGTCAATTTCATTTAACATTATTGTAAAATATTGATATATACTTAATATGAAGAATCCATATAAACAGGCACTTTAAATATTAATTTTACTGAAATTTCAACTTAAAACTTCTAAAAAAAAAAATTGAGTCATAATTTTCACACCTATATACCTATGTTCCTGCGGCAGTATTATCCCTTACATTGCTTTTTTTCTGTTTTTTTTTTTTTTTTTTTTTTTTACATCAGTAGACACTTTTCTTACCCGAAATAATGCTTCGATTTTCACGAATAGCATATGTTTCTGATTGGAAAGTGGATTTAGTTGGTACTTCATTCAGGTCATTTTTCGAATTTCTTAAAATTGACCTATGTGAAAGAACAAACGACGAAACAATACGGAAAAAACGGTTAGGTTTTCACGAAAACTGAAATTTCGACGAATTCGATTTCAATATTTCACGATTACTCAGGCAATTTAAATGTTAGACTTGAAAATTTTTTGGGTGTTGAAAAAGGTACCATAAGGAAATTATAAAAAAAAAAAAGGAAATTAAATAAAGGAATTTATACCATTAGTTATAATTAGAGACCGGAATTATATGCACTAAAAAAGAGTGAAATATGATGCAAATATGCATGATAAAAATGGCAAAATATGCACCAATATGCACTAAAACATTCAAAACATGCACTATATGCATTAAAAATTTGTACTAAATTAAAAAAAAAACACAATAATTATATTTTTTTAAATTCTAAATTCTAAATCAATATTTATTGTTAAGTAGGTTTATAATTTGTATTTTTGAATTATATACATAATAAAATAAATACATATTAAGAATTCACAATTTAATTAACTAGAAAGTTTTTAAAATTTGAACCAAAAAATATAATATACAGAAAATTTTTGTGGAACATGAGTCAATACAGTGTGACCATAATAATATGATAAACAAAAAATAAATATTTTTTGATTATAAAAATTTTTTACGTGATAATTTCAAAATTAATTTTTGATAGACATAATTTGTATTTTTTAAATTTTAAATGTATAGAAAACAGAAAATATTAAAAAAGTATAAAAATCTATAAAATATACTACTTATATGTATATATACATTAATAACAAAATACCTTCAAATATACATCAATATGCAAAATAAAATTTTGTCTACAAAATCAGTTAGATTTGAAACGCCCATATTTCAAACCCTCTATATCGTGCATACACTCAGTATGATTATGCAATTGCATACAATTCCGGTCTCTAGTTATAACCTAACCTAACCTAACCTTATATTTACTTCATTAGACAAATTATTGCCATAAAATATAATATGAAATCAAAAAATAGAAGATAGCTAAATCGTCCGATAACAAAATAAATTTGTATATGATTATAATATAATCGTGTGCAATCTTGTCTATTTATCCGATACCACCATATCATATATATTTTTCTCTATATTCTTCTTATTTAAACTATTTCGGATTTCCAATATTTAAAAGAATACTTGCCAAATCGGTCCAGTCGTTTTCAAATTATAGCATTACCAATAAAAGGTCGACTCATTTTTATTGGTATATATAATTATTTGCCAAGAAAAAACTATTATTGATTTTGAAAATTTTAAAACTGTCATAAAGTCTTTCGACTAATGACTTATTAATTTTCGTCTAGTCAGTTTGAGATAACTTGTGATTTATACGAGTCCTCATGCTTATAGTAAAATTGAGTAAATATAACTTAAATAAATACAATAAAATAAAAAATAAACTATTGCATGTTCTTAAAATATAAAATGTCATATTTTACATGATATCCCAACAAAATATGAATCTTAATTTAGTTAAAATATTAGGAGAATAATAAATTTATTTCATTCAATTACCTTCTATAAATTGTGCAAAATAATCACGGAATTGCGTGTTGAAATACATCATTTTATCAAAATAATATATTATAATTGGATATTCGATAAATTCTGAAATGCATTTTGTAAATTTTAAACAATATAAAATATTACCAATATAATACTACATTATTTATAATAAATATAGGTATCGATATTATTCCTTCATTTCGTAGGAAAATATTATACACATTAATATTTCCCTTATAATTATCCTTAGTTACTCATAAATTTAATATAATATAATATGTAAGTAGTTAGAACTATGAAAATATAGTCATGAATAATTATCATTGCAAATATTTTTGTGTGGAAATAATAAATAGTAATGGTTAAGGCTAAGGATCGTGTATTATAATTATTATGATTTGTATGTAATTATAAACTATTACATTCAAAAAAAGGAATCTGAGTGTTTAGTCAATTATACTTATCAGGTATTAATTATAAATTATTGATTATAATTTCATATATTTAAAAATAATTAAGAAGTGAACCATTTCTAGTTATAAATAGCACAGCATCTATTCCAAAATTACATCTTAATGTAATAATATATTTTTATGATTTATACATTATTTTTATTTTTATTTTTATTAATGAAATAAAGTAGGTAAGTAATATAAAGTTTATCAAAAATAGCTTTCTTATTGAAGTTTGAAATTTTCTGTGGAATTTCGATAGTTTTTTCAACTCCAAATTAAAAGAATATTGGAAATATAAAAAATGGCCTGAATAAAGTAAGTACCAATTAAATATAATTCTCTATAGGAAACATGAAGCATTCGTTGTAATTGGATGATTATCTCTAATTTAAAAGTCTTCATCAGGAATAAAAAAAAGATACATAACATTGTAAAACCAATACATTCTCACTTCGTTAAGAATATACAATTATAAATCTAGATGCGAGATAATTAAAATTTTGATATTATATCAAATGACATATCATGCATTGTATTGATATAATGAAAATTATGAAAAATTAAATTAATCATTAATATAAATATCAATAATTATCAATAAAATAAATCAATAAATGAAAAAATAAATAAGACATGGAAAATTAGGGTGTATTGATAGTGACAGTATTTAAAGTTTAAAAATTAATTTTCCGAATACCTATTACAGATACATAACGGGTTAGGGTAAAATAATTATTATATTTAACGATAATATTATATTAATTTAAAACCTATAAATATTTTTTTACAAATTTAAGGCAGTATGTACATAATGATAATAAATTTAGGTAAATACATCGTTAATAAATTTAGTTAAATAAGAGCCATATGTTCATATGTAATTATATTTAGATATTCTTGGATTAATTAAAAAAACTATAAATATTCTTTACAAATTTAAGACAGTAACATACTAATGATAAATGCATTTAAATTTTAAACATACCGTTCATAAATTGACTTAAATAAGAATCATATTTAATTATATTTAGATATTCTTGGTAAATAACATTTAGATATTGTTGTTGACTAAATTCAATTTCATCAACGCCTGTAAAAAAGTTATATAATTATATATATTTATTATGTTAATATTAATATTATGTGAATATTAAATAAACAAAATAAAATAGTTCACTTTGTATGAAGATAAAAAATTTTTTGATTTATTGTAATGTTTGAGCATATAAATAACTATAGGTAATATAATATAGTAAAATAACATTAATAAATAAATATAAGTATAATGTAATACTACATAAGTAAAATAAAAATCCCATCTAAAATGACATAAGCAACATTGTTAGTTTTTTTTTTTTTTATACCAAGAATTCTAAAAAGGTATAAGTATATTTTTTTTATTATTTTTTGCAGATTAACCTGCATATTAAGGATATGTTATAGAAAATGCACGGATATTTCAATTTTTACTATCTAACTTATTTATAAGAAGTCAGCTTTTCTTTGATAGAGAAAGTTAAAATAATCAATATTTTGTTGTGCGACATCACTATCAAAGTAATAAAATAAATAATTAAGTAGTAAAAATAAACATCTAAACATTATGATTACACATAATTACCTACTGATTGTCTGATTCTCTAACGTTTAAAAACTATACGAAAGTTAACATTATTTATGATTTATTCCATATACCCAGTAGCGGCGTGACAAGGGTTCTATGAGACTTACTATTTTTATAGTGGATGGGTGGATAGGTGTTATGTTGGTACAAAATATGTATGATTATAAATTATTATCAATGATAATAGGTATATTGTATAGGTATAGGTGGTATAGGTATTGTATAGGTTAGGTACTAATAACTCTACTTATGTTGATAATGATCATGATTTTTGATGATCATCAAAAAATACAATAAATAATAATAAGATTGATAAGAAATCATAAATCAGAATAATATTATGAGTTATTAAGATATAATCATAATTATCAAATACCTATAATAAACCAAAGTGGTTACTATAAGGCTCTTTAAGCATGCAATTTTAATGTATATGCCCTATAATGCATGCACCTATTATCTAAGAACATTATACGGTACCACATCCTACAAGGTCATTTAGTAGGCACAGTATATCTTTCAAATTAAGTGTACAAGTCAGTCGTCGATATTAGAATGTGAGATAGGTACTCTCACATATTGTGGCGCTTAAACAAATCCTAGAAACAAAGTCACGCCCTTGCGCAAAAATGATCCGCTCAGGGTAATTTTATTATTTTGAACAGAGTATAGATTGTTTTAACAAAATAAAAAATGAATAATTATTCATAATGTAGATACCTATAATAAAATACTTACTATTAACACTTTTAATTGTTTGAATGAAATCGGAATATATGCATAACAAATTTTCGTAGTGTTTTATCAATAATAGATGTTCATTAGAAGTATTATGTATGTTATCTGATAGATAAATTGTATCTAAAATACAATATAAACTATTGTTTTTATTAATAATAAATAATTGACATTTAAATAATATAAAAATACTTATACTGGATTTTTAATATATTTATTTTAATTATTATGTAATTATAGATAATTTAATTAGCTGCAAAAGCTAATATCATTTCATGAATTTGAAAATAAATATTTAATTTACGTACATTAAACGATGTACCTACCAATTTAGTGAAATTCAAGAATTCAAAAATTAATATATTACTGCAGAATGCAGATACACCGATATAAAATATTCGAAAAAATAAACGTATTAATTTTTAATTATATCTGTGTTAAATTATTTTTATGAAATATTATTAATTATTTTTAATATTAGGTATATAATTGAAAATACTAAGTTATTTTATTAAAATTATAAATATTTCTGTTTTTATTTTTCATTATTATCATATTATTGATTGATTATACATCACCATTATAGTTAACAATATTAGATGTTAGTCGATATATATCTAAGCGAATATTGAATTCATCTTCAAAATTGATATTTTTACTTGAGAGATTATTATCCAACCATTTTATCATATTGTTATCTTCATAATTATCTGTGAATACTTATTTTAAAATATTGATTTATTAAATTATTTATTTAAAACTCGATATTTTATGTATTATTATGTTGGTAGTGAAATAAAACATAGTAGGTATATATTAAATTATTACTGTAAACTTGTGTTTGTTAGAATTTTCTCAACCTTTAACTTTTGGACATTTTAAAGCTGAAGATGAAAATAATTAGATAACTAAAATCTAAAACTAACTACTTTTAATATTTCATTTTTCGAATAAAAATAAATATATAGATGTTTAATAATTATACCTACCTATTATTATCAATTTAATTCTAAGTTTGTTGCTATGTTTTTGTTTATATTGCAATATTTATATGCAATATCGTACTTTTTATGAGATTTAATTTTTATATATACTTACTTATCGTTATAATATCTAATGATAGAAGAAACATTATTTCTCTTACTTGATAATAAATGACGACAAACTGCTTGCATATTTTCTCTGTCTTCATCTAAATTTTAATTAAGTAGATGAATTAATAGATTTTATATAGGTAGGTACTCTAATATCTATTAATTTTATCAATATTCCTGTTTAATACAGGTAAAATGGATCTTATTATCTTAGGTATATTAAAAATCATAAATTATTAGTTTTAATTTCTGTTTTAGTCAGAAAATACATTTTTTTTTTTTTTTTTTTTAAAGTTAATTACAATGAAGATTATACTTTAAATATTGATTTAATACCTAATAGTTTAGTTTATATTATCCTAATTTTTTATTGATTATTTTATTGACGACTGGTTCTTGATTCTTTTTTAGTTTCATCGCATTAATTAAATTTATATTTATGTATTTAACAATTAACGGTTACTTCCAAAAAACTTAGTAGATATGTTGTAACATTTAAGTATATATATTATATTATATATATATAGTCTAATATTGTAGGATTTATTCATTTGTAAAATAATAAAATCTAAATGTAGGTAAACTTCAAAAATATTTATGACGATTGACGAACATTGGAGAGTTTATTAAAATATTTTCAAACAGTCTTTGAAAATTTGTTGTCATATATTAAAAATTAATTAGATAGGTATAGGTTACTGAAATTGATGTAACAGAAATAAATGATTGATGAAATTTAATTAGATTAAAATACTGGTTTTTAAACTTAATATATAGAATAATTAATTTTATTTGATTAATTTATAATTCTTAATAATATTGTTACTTTATTGAATCAAACATTGTAATTGTGTACAACGCATCATTGTGTTATTGTGTAAGTCAGGCATGTCAAACACGCGGCCCGCGGGCCGCATACGGCCCACGGCTGATTTTTTTGCGGCCCGTGGCTACCAATATTAATGAATAAAATAAAAAAAAATTATAACATATATATTTTATGTCACATCCAAAACCATATCTAGATTTTTTTTTTTTGGGGGGGGGGGGGTACTAAATTTTGAAAAGAATGAAATGGTTAATTTTTTTAAATTTACACGGTACTTTTTGTGTTCGTAAAGAACTGAAAAATTTGTATAAAATATTTTTTTTTTTATTAAAATATGTTTTTGTGCGCCCCGCATAGTTAACTATTTAATATATTTGGCCCACTTGATACTTTGAGTTTGACATGCCTGGTGTAAGTAATATAGGTACTGTCATTGAATATTATACTTACCTTCATAGTTGATACACATTAACATAAGATTCACTTTATTTTATATTTATATATATTTTATTAGGTATATAATTTCAAGTAACTATTTTAAATTTTTTACATATGAACTCTACTTAGGTACTTGTATAGTAAGAGTGTATAAAAAGAATAGAATACAAAATCATATTTAAATTAGTATTATAAAATAAAAAATATAAGAAATGAGTCTGGATTTTTTAATAAAAATATGAATATTAACTACAATAAATTTTATTTGTGAATTTTATTACTTCTTACCTGCATTCCAAACTTCAAAATGTGTTAACCATTGAATGGATCCGATAAAATAATCCAAACGACGTTTAAATTCAATAGCAGATTCTTTTGTCTTGTTATTCAAGTAAACTAATGTAAATTAATATAGATAATATATTAGTAACAATTTCTTAGAATATAAATTATATTAAAATTTTCATAAATTAACGATAGTCACGGAAAAAAATTGAATTATTAAATTTTATTGTGCAAATGGTAAATTAGACTACAATAACTAGTCATAATAATAAAAAATTATATTTGTTCTTATACCCTCAGACCCTCTAATAGTCATTTACAAAATTTATAAACAGTGGTGTAATCTGTGTAGTGAATGGTAAAATATTGTATGTCTGTATCGATGAAATTTTAAATTGTGTATAACTAATATAATAAAAAAAAAAGAATTGATACTTCTGCCGCATGGGATACAGGTGTGCAAATTATAGTGTTTAATTTTAATTAGAATTTGAATGCAATGATAAACTATTGCATTAAAAAAAACGATTCTGAGCAAAGTTCAGTCAGATTATAATGTAGGTATTTTTGAAAATACTGACATTTTTTATTAAATATTTAAAACGCAAAATTTTATCACACATATAGTACATAAATGAACACTCTATATAATTTTTATAAAATTAAATTTTAAATATTTTTAAAAAATATTTGTTAATTTTATATAACATAATTGTAAAATATTGTAATATAATAAGAAAACTCCATATAAAAATTTAAATATTGATTTTACTGAAATTTCAACTTAAAATGGCTATAAAAAAAATTGAGAATAGAGATCTTTCTAATATTTTGATATAGTGTTAAGTAATATGTATATACTTGTATACTTCAGTAAAATTTTCAGACCTTAATACCAAAAATTGACAATTTTATCAAATATTATATACGTAAAAACGAGAATTTTACGAAATATTCAAAGTCCTATATTTTGAAGAAGAAATTAACCAAACGGTTCCAAATTTTACCACATATATATAGTAGCTATGTGAACATCCAAAAAGGTCTCTATCTTAAAAATTGCCTTAGTTATCGTGAAATATAGAAATTGAATTCGTCAAAATTTCATTTTTCGTGAAAAATAGCGTTTTTCGTTATTTTTTCGAAGTTTTATCTACCGCGTAGGGTCAATTTTGAGAAATTCGAAAAATGACTCAAATAAAGTACCAACTAGATCCACTTTCCAACCGGAAACATATACTTTTCGTGATAATCGGAGCATTATTTCTAGTAATAAATTTGTCTTCAGAATAAATAAAAAAAAAAAAATAATCACACATCATTGTAAAACCAATACATAATTCGCTTCGCTCAAAATCTAAAACGAAATGAAGATATACACTTGAAAGATAAAAATATACAATTATTCTTATAATATAATAATTTATATAATAGTATTGAATTATAACATTTGGTATATTAGATAAATTAAAAAGATAAATATATGTATAAAATAATACTGCTGTAGAAAGGAAAATAATGAAGTAAGTAAAATGATGCCTTAAAATAAAGATTTCAAAGACGATAAAGGATAAATTATCGCTTTTGATAAAACGATTCTAAGCAACTTTTGGACAAATATGATTATAAATTATAATTTTGACATATTAATTAATGCAAATAAAAATATATATACAAATATTATTATAAATTTTAATATATATAAACACCAAATTAATGTAAATGTTCCAAAATGTTATCAAGAAAAGACATTGAAAATGAATTCAATCATTTGTTCGTTACTAAAAACAATTGAGAAATTAAACAAAGACCTCATTAAAGTATCCACTATAAGGTGTTATAGCTTATAGGTGCAATTAATAACCGTAGTCCGTAAGTATACAATATTCATTGTAATCTGCTACATTTACTATTTTAAACAAAAAATTAATTATAATAGTTAAAAAAAAATGTATTTTTCTATCATTAAAGTGATATATAAATTATTATTATTATTATTATTATTATTTATTTAATAAACACAATATTAAATTTAAGGTAAATGAAATGTATATACTTTTTTATATAGTATATACTCGTATATTTGATAAATTTTGAGTAATGTCACGAATTAAGATAGTATGGATACCCGACGAAACAAAAAACATGATGGTATTCCATATTGCTTTTAAGAACAGCTATAATTTATAAACTTAGGGCACTCTCCAATTATATGAAATAAATATGATTTAATTATTTCTCCCTTGTTTTTCGTTATAATTAATATGATTTCTATAACTAAAACACTATTCAATAATATAAATGGTACCCTAAGCCTATAAATCAGAAGTTGTTCTCGAAAGCAACTTTAAGTGTTATGTGATAATCAGGGGCGTCATTTCAGTTTTTTTTCCGGGTGTGCAAACTTTTAGGCAGGCCAATTTTTATATTTCACCGGGCCATTAAAAAAAAATTGTATGTATAAATATAGGCAACTTATGCAAACCTATGTATATATTATTTTCTTCCTTTTTATTCATAATGACTGGTGCAACTTTTAAATAGCACTTCAAAGAATTAAAAGCTTATAAGCATTTAAAGCAATTTCACTATTAATTGAAAAACAAAGCAAATAAGGTATACATAAAGAAATACACTTTAATTCCAAAATTAAACATCATTATTAATTATTTTAAAATTAAAATGAGCGGATATCTACGTGGTTTAATATGTGCAAAAGTATTTACATCCTCTTGTAAATCTCAGTAAAATTACTGGCTTCTTCTTTTTCAACTGCAATAAACATAAGATCATTTAATCGTTCGTCGCCCATGGTGGTTCGTAAATATGTTTTTACTCTTTTGAGCAAGGTTGAAAAAAACATGTTTTTTTTTTTAAATTATGAAAATACTACATTATCCCTCGACCCACATAACCATTATTTTGTCTAAAAAAATGGTAATCGGTTTTATCAGGGGCGCCATGAGAAAAATTCAGTTCCAAAAGGGCGCCGTAAAATGAAAATGTTTGGGAACCCCTGGTTTAAACTTTTTCCCTTTCTGTTAGTAATTTCTTGAAAAAATAAACCACCAGGTTGTTTTACTGATTGCATAGTCATAAAATATAAATAAATTCAAAATAGGAATATAAAATGTGATCCGAATAAATCATACATTTTTAAGAAAATTAAAATTATAATTCTACTATAGTTTTTTTTTTTTTGTTTTGTTTTCAACACTTATTTTTTTTCTTGTTTTATTCAATTGTTTTAAATGATTAAAACAAATTGAAGTTTATTTTATTTAGTTGTTTTAAACATGTTTGAATCATGTGTTTAAAACAAAATGTTTTAAACAAAACAACTCTGCTTTTGAGAGATGAAAAAAATCTTTCATTGGAAGCAGTGGATATTGATAATGTTTTTATTAGATAAATAATTTTTAAAGTTTCATTGAATGCTTCAGGATAATCTTCAAGACAATGATATGAATGATGAAATGATATGCGAAAACATAGTGTATAAGTTAATAATTATAACGGCGCATTGGTGTGTTAATGGCGGGCCAGTTGTTAATATTTTTAAGTTAGTGGTGCCGTTGCACACCCTGTCCTCCCCCAAATGACGCCCCTGGTGATAATATTTTTAATATGGGTCGTCAGGCATCCATAAAATTATGTTAATTCGTGAGTAATATTAAAGTGTACGTTAAATGCCCAGAGAGAAAAATGTATTATACAAAAACAAAAGAAGGGATTTGGATATATATTTCATTTGACCTACTAAGACTTCGATATACTAATATAATAATGTTATATATATATCATGTTATTCCTAATTGCACCTTTAACTTTAATGATTATATATAAAAATATATAAAATAAAATTGAAATAAAATCGGATTATAATTTACCACTTAGTAGTTTGTACAAAGCAAGCAAATAATTTCCAAATTCTTCATTTTCTCTTGTAAACTCTATTAAGTTATTAAAATATATGATTATATTTTTATACTACCAATACTAGTTATATTTAATAAAAAAATAATACGACCTACAATTCTGGAAAGGATAATCGTAATAATAAAATAATATAACATAGTGTTTAAGATTTGAATGCAATGATAAACCATTGAATTCGTAAAACAATTATGAGAAAAGATAATAATATGAAATGGTTAAAAATTTAAAATTATATATTTATTAAAATATGTTATACTCATTAAAGTTTTAATATTATCACGTATGTAAATTATAATTATTGTGAATTCCTAAAAAATATTGTTTTTAAGACCCTAATTTAAATATTTCTTAATTTATCATAAAATGTTTGTAATATAGATAATTAATTATATTTTGGTGTTGAGTCAATTATTGTAGAATTTTATTAAATAAAATAAAAAATACTCAATGTCTACAAAAAATTTGTTTATTTCAAAAAATATGTATTTCGAAAACAATGTTTTCATCATCAGTGTTAAACAAACACTTTTTAGATTCTGAGCGAAGCGAAAAATGTATTGATTTTACAATGATGTGTCTTTTTTTTTATTCTGTAGTCACTTTTACTACCCGAAATAATGGTCCGATTTTCACGAATAGGATATGTTTCCGATTGAAAAGGGGATGTAGTTGGTACTTTATTTAGGTCATAATTCGAATTTCTTAAAATTGACCTTAGGGTAGCTAAACCTTAAGCAGTAGAAAAAAAGACGAAAAAAAGACGAAAAAAAGACGAAAAAAAGACGAAAAAAAGACGAAAAAAAGACGAAAAAACAGCATTTTTCACTAAAACTGAAATTTCGACAAATTCAATTTCAATATTTACACGATACCTCAGGCACTATTGAAGATAGAGACTTGGAAATTTTTTTGGGTGTTCACATAGCTACTATATATATGTGGTGAAATTTTGAATTCGTTACGTTAAAAGTAACGTTTAAAAATAAATTTTTATTGTAAAAGTATAGAGAAATAATAAAAATAATATTCGTATGGGTTCTAAGATTTTCATTTAAACTAAAAATATCAACTATATACAGCTATAAAAAAAAATTTAGACATGAAATTTTTCTAATATTTTGATATGATGAAGTAATATGTAAGTATATTTCAGTAAAATTTTCAGACCTTAAAACCCAAAACTACCAATTTTATCAAACATTCTATATATACAAATAATAATTTTACAAAATATTTAAAGTCCTATATTTTGTAGAAAAATTAACGTAAAGGTCTCCACACACTGCCGCGGTGGCGGTGGCGGTGGCGGTAGCGGTAGCGGTGGCGGTAGCGGTGGCGGTAACGATCGCGCACATCGCAGCGGTGGCGGTGGCGGTGACATATGTACAATATATAATATATAATATTGTATTATAAATTTAAAATCATTGGTTTTTAGTCACAAATTGTAATTAAATGTTTATTATTACAAAATACATTGTATATTAAATAAAAATACAAAATACATTGTATGTATATAATAAATAGTAGGGGTACGCTAAAAAAAAATCTAAGAGGTACACCCCCTCCCCGCGTACCACCACACCCCCAAATCCAGCCCTGTATATTACCTTATATGAAACTTTGGCAGAATTATAATATAATATACGGAAAAATACATATAGATATATTAATATAATATAATAATAATAATATAGCTGTCACCGCGGCGGTGAAATTGGTCCGGACACAATTTTCCGCCGCGGTAATGTACCGCGATATTCACCGCCGATTTCACCGCGCCGGTGTGTAGGTCTAGTATCAAATACGTGTATATCATTTTACCGCCACCGCCACCGCTACCGCCACCGCCACCGCCACCGCGGCAGTGTGTGGAGACCTTAACGGTTTCAAAATTTTACTAAATATATATTTATAGTACTTATGTACGTATTAGAAAGCTCAATAAAATTTCAAATCTCTAACTTCAAAATTGCCCGAGTTATGGTGAAATATTGAAATTTAATTCGTCGAAATTTCAGTTTTCGTGAAAAATGCGTAAAAGTAAAAGTGTTTTCAGACATTAAAAAAAAAAATACATATCATTGTTAAACCAATACATTTTTCGCTTCGCTCAGAATCTAAAAAAACTTTTAAATGTGTTTGCCAAATATTTTTCTTCTTTTTTTAATAACGACTTATATGACTTTTAATAATCACAAAATTTAAGTAAAGCTGACTTGTAAATCCGCCACCACGCCACAACTGCGATCGTGGAATGTTAATACAATCATAGAATATTATAATTAGCAATATAACATTCAAATTTTACATAATACATAATATAATGTTTATATTTTTTTTTTAAAAAAAATTCTTTTGATATCGACAATTTTGAGTTTATAAATTATAAATTAAATTAGTTCGACTATATTATACATTTAGAAGAAATAATTTTATTTTCTTACTAGGTTTCGATTATTAATCGAATAATAAATTGTAAAAATTTGTAAGACTTCTCAATAACATTTATCAAGTAAACAAATATTAACGCATTGTACAGTAAATATTTTACTATTATAAATAAGTATAATTTTTATATTCTAGAAAATACTGTACACCAGATATCTAACGTATATGTAGTATGACGTGTAGCTAGTAAATATTTAAATTTACTTACTATCCATGAATTTTAACAGTTTAATTAAAATCCTTTTATATTTTAGACCGTTCTCTGGAATCAATTTAATAAAAAAAAAAAACAATTTTTCACATTGTAATATAACTACAATATATTTTTATTTTTATTTTTAATTTCATATCAATGACGTTAACACGTCTGTAGAATTAATTTTTATTTGATCAAAATAATGTAGTAAAAATAGTTTAATATTTTATTGGTCACAATATACTAATTACTAATTGGATATGATAGATAACATAATATATTTTATAATTTCTTGATTATATTAATGTACAATTGGTATAATAAAATTACTCGCGTGTGGCAAAACTTAAAATAAAATTGTAGTTTAAAATTTATTTTATAAAAAATATGTATCTTATTTATCTTTACTTTATTATTAAAATACGATTAACAATTATATATTAAATATATATATATATATATTATTAATATTTAAAAGTGTATGTTCAATTAACACTTACTTATAATTAAAGGTAAATTTAATCGACCATTTGATCGATCAATTATTTCATTTTGAATTTCGTATAGGTTAAACAAGGTACAAGCTTTTCCAATAAACGCTAGATTTTCCAAGAATAATTATTATAATTAAAAGCTATTTTTAGTATATAAAAGTACTTTTTATTAAAATGACGTAGTTTATTATTCATAATTAAATATATAATATAAATGGAATTGCGTATTCAAAATCAAAAAGAGTCGATGCTGCTGTGGAAGGTATAAATAGTCAAACAGGTCTAAAAGAGGATAGTATTAAATTTTGATTAACATTTGAATGCAATGATAAATTATTACATTCGGAAATACGATTTTGAGAGAAGTTAATCAGATAATAAATGTAATGATTAAAATTTTTACATTTATTTTTCGCTACGTTCAATATTAATGACCATAAAACACCTAAATGAGTCACCTAAATACCCAAATTAGACAGCACTTCCTTCAGTCTTTTCAAATATAATGATTTATCATTGTCTTCAAATATTTTAATCAAAATTATACCCTTTATTCTTTATACTTGTATTCTTTCCACCACAGTATCAACTCTTTTTTTTATCCTTTTAACTGCTACAAAAAAAAAAAAAAATCGTGAATGTAATAATCATAATTATTTGAAATAAAATAAAATAATTTGAACATTTTTGTAAAAGTATTGAGAAATAATAAAAAAAAGCAAGGGAAGGGATACAGGTGTGCAATCATAGTGTTTAATTTTAATTATAATTTGAATGCAATGGCAAACCATTTCATTCGAAAAAACGATTCTGAGCGAAGTTCAATCATATAATGCCGTTTTTTTGTCATTTTCTTTATAACATTTTCGATTAACTAAAGATATCAAATTTAAACAGTTATAATAAAAATTGAGACTAGGGATTTTTATGTAAATAAAAAATATACTTTAGTAAAATTTTCAGATCTTGATGCCAAAAATCTACACTATTATGTATATATCTCTGAATGGAAAACATAATATTCGTGATAATCGGAGCATTATTTTGGGTAGTAAAAGTGTCTTCAAACATAAAAACAAAAAAAAAAAAAAGACCCACATGATTGTAAAACCAATACATTCTTCGCTCCGCTCAGAATCTAAAACTAGGTACTATTATTATAAGAATTCTTAGATTATTTATTACACTAAAAATATCAATTTTAAACAGTTTTTTAAAAAAAATTAAATTGGGTTTTTTCTAATATTTTGGTATCATGTTAAGTAATATGTGATTATACTGAAAAATAATAATAATAAATATATTATGGTGTACATAATACGATTGGGAATATTATAGTGTTTCCAAGATTTGTTTCTCAATATTTTAATTAGATGAATACCTATGAAATTTAATCATGAACATTTCTAGATTATTCATGGATAATATAATTTACAAACATTTTCAACTTAATTAAAATTAATAAAAATTTTGATTTAATTTATTTTATATTATGTCAAAAATAATCTATATTACATGATATTGTTTATAGCAATTTGATAATTAATAATATTATAGTTCTAGTATAATACGTCTATAACATTATTATAATATGGTTAGATTCATGATCTTTCCACTATAAATTATAATGTATTTTATGCTTATACGTTATTAATATTTGAATGACTTATAAATGAATATTGCGTAAAAATGCATTAAATTTTTCAATAATTATATTGTACTCGTATAGTTGTATGTCATATTGGAATTTATTGTTTATAAGGTGCAATTTACATACATATAAAAATACTTTTGACATTGTTATGTGGCAATTCATTTCTTAAGCTTTGTATTGACACTGGTTGTATTTCAGGAACTGCAAATTGTGATATTGTAATATAAATTTATAATCATTTATATAAGTAAAATGTAAATAAAATTAATAAAATATAGGTACCTATATAAATCAATATAATAATATTAGACTAGAGATGTAAAAAATTACACGTATGAATATCCTTAATTATACATAATTTAACTAAAAGGCTAACTAAAATAAATAAACATTAATAAAATATAAAATGAGGTAGGTATATTATTTTTATTATATGCGTTCCTTCTCCTTGGACTATTAGACATTGCGTCTTGCGTGTATTATAATATGAAATTATTACATATATCATATTATAAATTAATTATTATACCAGTACATCATATTAGAATAATTTATAGTGTTTAAACTTTAAACAATTAATATTTTCAATAAAACGTATTATATCATATAATTTTTTTTAAATAATTCATATGTGTTCCATAAATGATATAGGTACCAAATAGGTTATATAATAATATTTTATTATAAATAACAATATGAAGAAGTTATAATTACGTGAATATACGACAGGAATAATTATAACAAAAAGTAATGTTTTTATATTAACCATATTGTTTTTAAAAACAAAATATATGTATTTAAATTTAATGCAAAACTAAATGTTAAAAAATTGTAATTCAAGAAATATCTTGTTATAAAATTAATTAATATTAAACTTATTTATATGCTTTATAAAGGTTTAATTTATATTATTCAAAAAATAAAATGGAAGACTTGTAATGTTTAACAATATTTATAATACAAAAATAGTCATAACATACCTCCTATAAGTAAATCTATATGACGTAAATATTACATTTATATAATATGAGTATATGCAATATAATAAGTGTCCTATAAGATATTATGTCATTGTCAATAATTTTTTGTTTATTAAATGAGTAAATGTATATTTTAAAATTTTACTTTGGAAATAAATTTATGAACTATAAAAGACTTATATTTTTTAATATTATTATTTTATTTTCGTTTCATTGGTTTTACAATGATGTGTGATTTTTTTCTTTTTATGTATGAAAACAAAATTACGACCCGAAATAATGCTCCGATTTGCACGAATAGGGTATATTTCCGGTAGCAAAGTGGATGTAGTTGGTACTTTATTTAGGTCATTTTTCGAATTTCTCAAAATTGACCCCAAGCGGTAGAAAAAACGACGAAAAAATGATGAAAAAAACGGCATTTTTCATTTTTAATTAATCGAAATGTATCGCAGTAGAAGTAACGTTCGATAACCATTTGATGACATACTGTTATTAATGTTTATTAATGGACTAAATTTTTATATTCCTTTTTCTTTTCTATTAAAAATATAGACCTTATGATTTTCATTAATTTAATTTTAAAGATTATAGATTATATAGAAATTAAAATTATAAAATCATTGTCTCTTAATGTTAATTAATATGAAAACAAAAACTGTATTTTTATATTTTATGTAATTTAAGTATGAATTAAGTATTAAAAAAAATTAAAAAATGATTTTAATTTACAGAATGTGACTATTATTTTTGTACAATATAAATATAAATTGCAAAATTTTAAAATATGTATTATTGGATTAAAATAATTATTGACAATAATAATTATAATCGTTTTTGATATATATTTTTTTTTTTTTTTTTTTTGTACGATCAATAGAATTATATGGCAATAACATATCGTTACACGTTTCATGTACATGATTTCGTGCATCTTCCGCAACCCTTACGTCTATGGAAGTCATTCATTTGAATGCACTGTCAATTGCGGCGAAATCGGCCTCCTCAGCGATCAGCTGAATGTCGCAGGAGCCGCCCTTTCGGATTCCATATATATATATATTGACCGGACGCCTCTTGGGGTAATCCTAAAGTAATTTTAAATTCTGGGTGCCAAATCTTATCCACTACTGCCCAGTCTGTTTTTGAAAACGTGCCCATCCTCAATAAATGTGTCAACGATGGGAAAACGAACGTTTTCATGGCGTCCAATCTCTGTCACGGAGTTAACTTGAACATGAACACTTTGAGACCTATGTCCGTTATCTTGGCTATCGTAGTTGTCGTTTATATTAATCGTCATTGCTTTCATTAGCATTTCAATTATAATTTTATATGTGTTTGTGATTAATTTTCATCAGTTAAATCAAGTGACCGTATCTATAGTCTACTAATTACCTGATACCTAGTAATTAGTTACCTGGCTTTATAATTATATTATATATTTTTAATTACCATACATACGTTTTGCTTGTACGTATGTGAGTTTTAACATTTATTGAAATTATATTAGGAAAAAAACGAAACTTTATTTTCTTTTCTCTTTTTTTTTTTTTTTTTTTTTTTTTTTTGATACCTTTACGTTTTAAATTTTGTGTGCATCCGAACATTTGAATTTCGGGTATCAACCAATCGCGTTTTTGTGTCGTGTTCGTGAGTCCCGTAGTCGAAGATCACGAACGACCGCCCTTGAGTTATTAAAATTTTAGATAAATAAATATTTAATATTCTTGTCCACGAATATTTCTCTTTTTTACAAACGTGCGACAGTATTATTATTATTTTATTATTTGTACGTTATTTAGAGTTTCTATGATAAGATTGTGATACCATTACTCTTTTATGTTTTAGACGAACGTGTAACATTTTTATTACTGTTATATTTGTAAATATAAAATTAACAACACTGATTTTAAAAGACATACCGACCAAATATTAATAAACAAGGTACTTTCTTAGAGGAAATAGGATTAAGCAAAACTATTAAAGATCACGAAGGGAAAGAGAAAATAAGTAATACGACCAGTGAACATGAACTTGAGCCAACCCCTAAGCCTAACAAAATAATAAAAATAATAAAATTTAACTGTCACCAACTAATAAAATACTTGTAAGAGAACGCAACAAACCCATTAAATTTTAAGATTATGTAAAATTAAATAAAAATTAAATAAAAAATAGTATTTTCATTAAATTATTATTCATATGTGTATTCTTTTCAATGTTATAGTATGTCATAATATTATTATGTTCTTCATTTGTATTATCATTAATTTGTTATATATTTTGTTAATTTTAAGTATAAGACGTAGGAGAGAGTAGTGTTATATCTGTAAGAGTGTAAGTTATACACACTGTATCTCTGTGTGTGTGGCAACACCACTTCTCATACCGCATTAATTATTATCATAGGCGTGCCCAGACATTTTGCGCAGGTAGTGCAACCTTGGTTTTACCTTTGATTAAATAAAATATACTATAGATTGATCACTGCCGGGATTTTCGAAAAAGAATATGGTTATAAAATAATGGTTTTGAAAGTGGAATAATATTAATAATAATAAATTTTAAAGTCAAATAATAATACCTAATAAAATATAAATTTAAAAGTTGAATAAAATATGCATATAAATTTATAATATCGTCAAATAATATTAAAATAATTTTATAAAACATAAAAGGTAACTAATAACTCATGGAGATCTAATCATAAGATTGAGAATAAAATACATCCAAGAATACTATAAAATACGAGTTAATCTTAATACTATTATACTAATAATGAATATTGTATAGTACCAAAAAATTAATTTCAATACGATTTTTTCGACCAACTGAATCAATTTAAACTAAATTTAGACAATGTGCGTGACATCACAATCATGAAATGGTCATAAACATGAACACAGTGAATTTCCCTTATCATCGTTCATCGTTATCATTATAATATAATAATATTTATTTTATTTTGATTTTTGTAAAAATTGTTAGAAATTAAATTTATTTAGTAGAAAATTTTTAAGTTTCAACAATATTAATAATACTTAGATATTTATATAAAAAAAAAAAAAGTTTCCTCTCATCTGACAGGTAGTGACTGGGCATTACAGGCACTACCCGTGGGCACGCCTATGATTATTATCTTGAACCGTGTCATTCTATTACATAGTTCGTTACGTTCAGGTTATACCCTGAATATACATGAATAAAAACCATGTGATTTTAATATAAAAGTGTTTTCTTTCTTTTGACATTTTTTTCTTTGTACGCCATACATAATAAATAATATAATATAGGTATAATAATAATTAGATTAGATAACTTGAATAAAACTATTTCAAATTAATATACGATAAGTAAACAATTTATTAAAAATTAGCGAGTATAATATATTTTATTTTAAAATTGTAGTGGATTTAAAATGACCTGCAAAAAACGAAAAATACGCGATACACTATATTGTGTAACCATACGACGAAGTTTTAATATATCTATTTTTTCTTGAAATGTATATGTACGTTCTATATTTGAAGAACTTGCATTATCATTTGAAGAACTTGCATAATTATTTGAAGAACTTGCATAATTATTTGAAGTTATTTCTTTTATTTCTAATGTATTTAAATTAATTATCGGCCAATTACATAGTTCATCACAATCTGAAATATAAATATATTTATGAGAGTTATTTATGATAATAGCAAACAAATAAAATAAACAGGAATAATGAACAAAATTCAGCTACATAGATTATAATGGATAAAAATGAATGTACAGTGTTGTATTATAATTAATATTTGAAATCATTAATTTCGAAGAAATGATTTTATGGAAAATTCACTAAAATATTATGCAAATAAGGAAATAGTAGGAAATAGGAAATAGTAGTAAATAAAAAGTTTGATAGTAAATAATCAATTAATTATTTTATTTTATTTAAAATTTTTATTAAGCAAAAAAAAATTCCAATTGTCTACAAATAATATTCGTGTAGTTTTCATCCAACAATTAAATTCATGAAATCATGATCATCAAATTTATACTTTTATTTTTCAATAAATGATGCTATTTATACTTGATTTATAATAATTTTAGTATTCTACCTAACCTAGAGAAAAGAATAATACAAAAGAAGAGTTGCTAATGTTGTGATACAGGTTTAAAGAGTATACAGTATTGAATTTTGATTAAAATTTGAATGCAATGATAAATAATTAGGTTCAAAAAACTATTTCGTGGGAAGTTCATTATAAAATATATGTCTTGATTATAATTATTATACTTAAACAATAATGTTAAATAAAATTAACAAACATTTTTGAAAAATTTTGAAAATTCTATTGAAGCTTAAATATAATATTTTGCTTGGCGGCTCTCGGTAGTGAATATTTAAGGAGTATTATATAGGCAATAATTGAATTTATTTAATGACGTTTCGTGTATGTGTATGTAAAAAACAATGTATGATTGTGTTCAGCGTGATGTAGTATGAGGAGTTAGAGTACGCACTCGCATGCACATGTCAAATTATTTATTGTAAATATGATTACACTCATAATTTTTGTATTGAAGAGACCTGAACTAGTTCCAATTTATACACTGTCACTTATGCTTTTTTTCGAAAATAATTTTAAGAGCAGATTATAATTTATTTTTATATATTTATATTATATTTTAATTTCATTTCAATTTCCGTGAAAAATGCCATTTTTTTTTATCATTAATTGATAATTTATTTCTATCGCACAGGCTCAAAAAATCGAAAAATTACATAAATAAAGTACCTACCAACTACATCCGCTTCCTAACTGAAAACATATGTTATTTGCCTATTTGTGAAAATCGGAGCATTATTTCGGGTAGAAAAATTGACTATTGACACACAAGCAAAAAAAAAAAAAAAAAATAAAAAAATAAAAATCACAATTATAAATTATTAATACATTTTTCTCTTCTCTTTAAGTAGAATTTTAATTGGAAAGATAACTTATAAAATACAACACTCCATTTTATACTCAATACATACATCATTTCGTCATTCGTGGAAATAATACTATAAATTTTAATCAAAAAAGTGTCATAAAATATAAAAAATTATCTGTTTTGGACATTATTTATAATTGATCAACTATAATTACAAATAAAGTAATATAATTCTGAAATAAATAAATAAATAATAACATAGAATTTCTAAACGTGTAGACTAAAATCAGAAAAATACTATTAATTCGTTATATTGATTTCATAGTTATTCTATCATCCTAAAATAACTATAATATATTATAATGTTTAAAATGTTATAATTGTTAATTATATTTTCATTTAACTGTATTATAATAATAAAACTTAATAACTAGATAACTTATCCATAATAATTATAAATATAAGGATATCAGAAATTAATGAAAATATAATAATATGATATAAAATTGTACGTATATGTATTGTTTATTTTTTATTAGATTTAAAATATATTATACATACCTTGACCAAGTGACATAAAAGCAGTGTTATCTGAAAGAATGAATGATATTTTAAATTATATTATTACATTACAAAATGACAAATTATATTTAATTAAATTTATAATAGTATTAATATAATATGTATATTTTCATTATTCATTTATTGTATAGACACTAAATGAAAAATGTAAATACAACAAGAATAAAACTAAATATAAAATTAACTAACTTTTATCAATGTACGTTTTCTGTATGTATTTATCAAATTCTGTAACATATATATTTATTAAGAAAATAATTCGTGCACAAAATATACCGAGTATCCTATTATGGTTAACCTTGTTTATAACTCATGTTTTATATTGTTACATAATTTAGATGAGCTATGTGAAGGATGTATGAGTTTTATAATGATGTGTATCTTTGTGATGAGGGGGGGGGGAGAGATTTGAATGTAGACCATTTTACTACCAGAAAAATTGGGCAAATTACTACCATAAATTGGGATTCCGATAGAAGATAAATTTTAGTTTCTATTCTATGTAGATAATTTCTCATATTTCTCAAAATTGAACTAATGAAATAGTAAAAAACCAAAAAATAACGAAAATTTCGGTATTATTCAAGTAAATTGAAGTTTTGACGAAATCGGTTTTAATATATTACATTTCCCGAATAATCTTAAATATTAATCTTTGTGCTTATATCTATAAGAATTTTAGGAATGAAATAAAATGTTGGACTGTTAGGTTAATTTTTCTTGATAGTATTCTGAAATTCTCATTTTTATCTCTATAATGTTTGGTAAATTGGTATATTTGAGGTATACTGTCAGAAAATTGTATAGGAACTACAACAGACAACATGTATTGAAACATATAAAAGTACGTTAAGTACCTCTAAAACATTTTAAAAACCTCCATTCTCAATTTTTTATACAGTTGATCATTTATGATATTTATATTGATTCATCTTAGTATTTTGTAGAAACATCTCAATAATATTTAATAAAATTAGCAATTTTAGTTTTTAATATTGAATATTTTAAACAACTTATTAAGAAAAAAAATACCGAGAAAAATAATGAATACTTCAATAAAGTGCTGGAGAATAAGATAGATGAGTATGACAAAAATCAGTATATAAGTTAAGTTAAGAAATTATAGACAAAAAAGTAGTATTAAATACATTACGTCAAACTTTAAATAAAAATACTCAACTCAATATCGTTGTTAAAAAAAGCTAATAAGAAATTACATACTACTCCACTGAAAATTTAAACAAAATAGTCGAAGAAAAGAATAAAATGTTAATACATAGATAATCAAGATGTGATGAACAAATAAATGAAGAACATGGTAGAATAGTTAATAATCTCGAAAATGAGTTATCGAAATTGAAATACGAATATAAAAAAATAATTGAAAAAAATGAACCAGACATCCAAATATTGTTAGAAAATTTAATCAATAAACTAAAGATTATACCGAAACCCAGGTGTTGAAGTTATTTTACGAATCGGGTAATCCATTAGAGGCATCGTTTTAACATTGAACTTACTATAGTTTACATTCATAAACTATATTATATAGTAACACGTCATAATATGACGTGATTTTAATACCATACTTATAACTTGGTCATAGTCCATAATAATAAACTTTACAATATTAAACAATGACAATAATATTAATTGTCATTAATTCATTATATTATATCTTCAAATCAATCATTATTAAATAATTAATGTTGATATAAATTTTATTGCACTTTATTACTATATTAGGTACATTTCTATGAAATTAATAAAATATACAATAAATATATATATATAATTACTTTTAGTTTCAATTAGTAAGTAGCTTAACACTGGAATATTTTTTATAATATATGAAACAAATAATTATAATAATTGTTGTAAATTTGTATTCGTTTCTGTATGATTCGAAGAATGTATTTTGAAGATTAGAAGGCAGAAGAGCAAAACGACCATTTTTCAAAATATACTTTTTTGCATTTTGTTGAAGAGACATAATAATACATCTATTAGTCCAACATAAACATCGATATTATAGAATTCTTATTGAATTATTGGGTTTTGAGTGAAATGCGTAAGAGCAAAAGAAATTTTGGAATTGAAAAAAGCGGGCGTAAAAAATAAAAGTCATAATAATTCATAATATTTTATAATAGGTTGGAATGTTTGATTATAATATAATTAAATTTTGTAAAAACAATTTATATTAAGAATTAGTTTTTTTGGCTCTCCTGAATAATTTAGAAAATGTCAGTTAAGCTCATCTGCCTTTTAACTATCAATCTATTTAGTTTCATTATGCAAATTCAATATAATTGATTTATTAAATAATAAAATAGGTCATATTTGTTTTTATATTATTTATTTTTATGATTTAATTAATTAGATAATTATATTAGTATTTTGTATTTATGCAATAGTTATACATACAAACAGGAGCCCTATTATTTACGACTAGAAAATATATAATATTATACATTTTTTGTTCAATAATAATTTAGTTAAAAATGTTAATAATTATTAATTAATCATTGTGGTGTATTGTAATAATTATATTGCTCATATAAATTAGTTATAATACTAAAATTACTAAAATTAATATATAATATTATATTTTACTTGAAATAAAAGTGTTTGTATTCACGTCTGAAATAAAAATTACATATTTTGTTCATAAATTCGTATTTGACACCAAAACAGTAATACTGGACACTCAGGTCATTGAAGTCTTCAAACTTAAATATAATATCAATTGTTCTCTAATATTGTTTAAATTTCAAAATGTAAACATATGGATTCGCTATACCTAGCTATGTATTCCCCATAAGGTCATAACTAACCCTAGTAAATACTGGGTAAACGATAACGCTTATACTAATTATACTAATATAATTTCCATTACATGATATAAAATATTGTTATATCCGAGAAAAAGCAATTCTGGAAAGAGCTGATAGTTCTGCCACAGAATAAATGAAATCAGAATGGAAACTATGAAAATTTAACACGGGTAGTATAGGAATCATTCTATAGTCATATCATTTTCTCAGTGACTCTAAAAACAGCTGTTGACATATTATCAGCTATCTCTTACCGTTACCAATATTAAACAATTTTCATTTTTATTCTGTAATAGTGGAGATCACGATTATAGATAGAAATATACGATCTATAATTGTGGTGGAGATGGGTATTTCAACTCCTTTTTTTGAATCGAATCTTTCTAGCGATAACGATAACGATGATAAGGCCACTGAGGAAATGGCCGCTGTTATTTGTTTACATAATAGGTTTCCATTCTGATTTAATCATAGACCTTATACTAGTAGACGTGCCGTCTAATGAATCGTAGCGGTCAAAGATAGAGGGCGCTTCTCTTGTGTAACTTGTGGTTTTTACAATAATAAAATTATTGTACAAAACATTGTGAAATATGCAATTGCAAATTTGCAATACCAATTACTTATAATTATTTAAGACTTATATAGATTTATCCATAGAATAAAGATAAATTGATATAGAATAAATGTATTTATCTATGTTTGATGATTAAGGAATGATCACGACATATTATAAATATACAATTATAATATGTCTGTGGGAATGACAGTAGATAATATTAACTATGAGAATGACGGTTGTCGGTTATTCAAAATATTAAATAATTATTATAATTAATTAAATATTTCATATTTGTATTGTTTAGTATGTTTATTTGACATTTGTATATTAATTTTTATAATACTGTATATTACTATTTACTATTTTATAATTATTATTTATTATAATTTATAATATAAAGCATTTAATATTACGTTACTTATATTATGACTTAGCTAGTACTTATTAAATAGGTATTAATAATCATTAATAGTAATTTATTAATATTCGTTAAATAAACTAATAACAATTAGAAGAGAATATAATAATTATAACTTATAACTTTATACGTTATAACCACGATTGATACAATAATTTTAATATTGTATAATAGTAATAACCACGATTGATACAATAATTTTAATATTGTTTCATCGTAAAAACCACAAGTCATCACACATGAGAAGCGCCCTCTATCTTTGACCGCTCATTAATACAGCTATAGTATATGCAAAGCACATCTATTAGTATAAGGTCTATGGATTAAATTGATTCTGTGGTTCTGCCTCAGGGGTGTGCAAATCATAGTGTTTAATTTTAATTACAATTTGAATGCAATTATAAACCATTGCATTCGAAAAAAACGATTCTGAGCATAGTTCAGTTAGATAATGTAGTATTGATTAAATTTTTGACATTTTTTATTAAATATTTAAAACACAAAACTTTATCACACATGTAGTACATAAATGAACACCATATACAATTTTCAAGTCTCTAAATTAAATATAAACAAAATACTTTTTTCGAATGCGATGGTTTATCGTAAGAACGTTATTCCTTATTCGTATGGATTTGAATATTTTCGTTTAAATTTTAACTGCTATAAAAAATTTAGACATAGGATTTATTTCATACTTTGATATGATGTTAAGTAATGTGTAAGTAAAATTCAGTAAAATTTTCAGACCATAATGACCAAAATTGCCAATTTTATCAAACATTTATTTTATAACAAAATCATTTATTATAATAATATAATAAACATAAAAACTAGAAATTTACGAAAAATTCAATATTTTGTAGAAAAATAAATGTAACGGTTCCTTAATTTTACCACATATATATATTACCAATGCAAACACTAAATAAAATTTTTATGTCTCTAACTTCAAAATTGCCTGGGTTATTGTGAAATATTGAAATCGAATTCGTCGAAATTTCAGTTTTCCTAAACAATGCCTTTTCTTTCGTTTTTTTCTATCGTGTAGGGTCAATTTTGAAAAATTCTAAAAATGATCCATATATAGTAATAATACCAACTGCGTCCACATTCCAACCGGAAACTGAAACATATAATATTCGTGAAAATCGGAACATTATTTCGGGGAGGTAGTAAATATGTCTTCAGACATAAAAAAAAAAAAGGAAAAAAGGCACATATCATTTAAAATCAATACGTTCTTCGCATCGTTCAGAATCTAATAATATAATAAATTAATATTCTAATTTTTATATTTAGCTTTTTATTATGAACGTAAATTTAGTTGAAGTGTCATGTTAAAATTAATTGTACTTCATTACCTGCGATAAATCGTTGAAAATAATTACGGAATTGCATGTTTAAATACGTCATTTTATCAAGATAACACCTTACAAGCTCATTAGATGATAAATCTGAAACGAATTTTATAAAATTTAACAATATTATAGTATACTTTATATTACTTTATCGTATTATGTAATAATAAAATATATTATTATATAATAACATAATGTATTTTAATATAAAATATTGTAATACTTATTTGTAAAGTATAAAATAAGTAATGTGAATTCTTATACATTCTCTTATAAGTACCATAAAATAAACATAATGTCCATTTCAGAAATTTTTCGTTGATAAAACGTATATCTTCTTCTTCTTCTTCTCTTGGCCATTCTACTCTCTAAGAGTTTTAGCCGTCACTACAATATCCCGCTACTTTTCTCTGTCTTGAACAACTTCATGCCAATCGTCTATGCCCATTGCCTTTAGGTCTTCCGTCACTCCATCAATCCACCTCTTTCTGGGACGTCCCCTTGGTCGTTTTCCCGTAGATTTCCACTCGAAAGTAACCCGTACCGGGTCGTTTCCTTCTCTTCTTAGGATATGCCCCAACTATTGGATCCTTTGACCTTTGATGAAGTTAATTACTGTAGCCAGATTCATCATTCCTTGCAGCTCTCTATTGAATCTTCTTCGCCAATTTCCCACATTTGCGTCAAACACAGGGCCGCATTTTTCGCCATATCTTGTTCTCAAAGGTTCTCAACCTCATTTTCGTTGTCGTCGTTGTGGTCCAGTCTTCACATCCATACGTCAATGTGGGTCTTATATTTGACACATACAATCTCGTTTTGGATCTTCTCGAGAGCGTTTTGAATTTCATAAATTTCAGTAGCGCGTAGAAGGTTTTTTCCGCTTTGTTTATGCGAATATTCATTTCATTAGACCAATCATTCGTTATGCTCAGAGTTGTTCTTAGATACTTGAATTATTCTACTTTTTCAAAAGTTAGACCTTCCCTTTGCTGTGGGTCTATATCACTATCCATTATTTCAATTAGCTTTGTTTTATTTGTGTTTATTGTTAAACCAACTTTCTCCGCAGCTTTTTCCAATTCCCTTTAAGCATTTGCTATTTCTGTAAGTAAGTTTCCTATAATATCCAGGTCATTTGCGAAACAGAGTATACGCAGGCCACTGTCGCTGTTTGTTACTTGACTGCATCTCAGGCCTGTAATTCTCTCACTACTTTTTCTAGAATCAAGTAAAATAGAATCGGAGACAATGCATCCCCTTGTTTTAAGCATGTGTCTATAGTAAAGGGGGTGAACATTGTACTGTCTACACTCACTGTGTTCTGTGTGCTCTCCATACAGAGTTTAGTTAGTCTAATCAGTTTTCTAGTGAACCAAAATTCATGCATAATGTTGTATAAGCTTTCACTGTGCACGCTGTCATACGCCTTTTTAAAATCTATAAACAACTGCCACACGTTCTGTTGGTATTCATACATTTTTTAATCATTTGTCCTATTATTGACAGTTGATCTATTGTAGACTTTCCTCTTCTAAAACCACATTGGTAGCTATCCATGTTTTTGTCTGCGTATGGCATCAGTCGTTTCAGTAGAATTTTGAAGAATATTTTGTATGCGATGTTCAGGAGAGAGTTGCCCCTATAGTTGTCACATTCCATCTTGTCCCCTTTTTTATGTAATGGTATAATGATTGCTTCGTGCCAGGTTGTTGGCATCTGTTCTTCTATCCATATTTTATCGCATAATCTAAATAGCACTTTCTGAAGTTTATTTCCTCCGTATTTCATTAACTCCGTCGATATATTATCAAATCCTGGAGCTTTCCAGTTTTTTAAACCCGCAACTGCCACACTTCAACAACTCCTCCTAACTAATGTTCTCGGTGAATGGTTCCACGACCTGCAAGGTGGTATATAATATCGCACTATCTGGTATTGTGGCATTTAATAGGTTTTCAAAATATTCTTTCCACCTTGACGCTATAGTGCTTGCATCCATAATTATTTGTCCTTCGTGATTATTTGTAGCCTTTCATATAAGGTTAAACTGTTTATACTGTTTTATTGTACGTAAAAAATTTCTTATTCTATTTTGACTTCGGTCTTCTTCTGCAGTTTGGAGTATATTGTTGAAGAATTTTCTTTTTTACTGTTGTAAGATTTTCTTACATGCTTTACGTTCAGATATAAAAATTAAATGATTCTCTCTTGCTTTTTTCCGTTGTTTACGTTGGCATTGACTGTTATACCAAACATTTCTTGGCCTCCTCAATACACCTATATTCTGTTCTGCTGTTTTTATAATCATCATCTGGATTACATCCCAGTCTAACTCTTCATTTCTATTAAAAAATTCTTCGATAGTTTTGTCCATTCACATTTGGTATTGTTTTTTACTTCTAGGTCCTTTAACATATAAATATTTATCCTAGATTTCTTCTCTACATTTTTTACCGGACTTTACAACTTTATTTTAAATTTTGTTATGACTAGGAGGTGGTCCGTTTTGCAGTCTGCACCCCTACAGCTTCTGACATGTGTTATACTATTCCTAAATCTTCATTCGATTAATACATGGTCAATTTGGTTTTTCGTTGAAAATCTGGTGATTTCCAAGTTGCTTTGTGTATGTCCTTATGAGGGAATGTAGTACTGCTTATCGTCATTTCAGTGGATGTTCCAAAATATACTAGTCTCAACCCATTATCATTGTAGTGTTTGTGTAGGCTTTCACTTCCAATTGTGGGAATAAATTGTGATTCTTGACCACATTTAGCATTCATATCGTTCATCACTATTTTTATTGAATTTCTTCGTATTTCCTCGTATACTTTCGTCAATTCGTCATAAAATTCATCTTTTTTATCTTGATCGCTAACTTCCGTTGGGGCGTGTACGTTTACTATTCATGTGTTTATTGGCTTCGTGTCTAACATAAGAAGTGACAATCATGTGAAATCGGCCTGAACTCCATGACCTATGGCACTAACTTTCTGTGCACCGCGAAACCACTTCCAAAATGGTGAGAGCTCTGAGACCCAGGGTAGTATATTATATATTCTCCTACATTAATTTGCCCAACGTCTAGCCATCGAACCTCCTGTATTTCAACAACGTCTATCTTATACGTGTTCAACACGTCAGCCAAATTTTGGCATGCTCCAGTTCCAAAAAAGCTTGTTACATTCCAGGTTGCTCTCTTTAATCCAGTTTTCCGTTTCCATTTTCCATTTTCCCTTTTCCATTTTCCAGTCTTTAATCCGTGATCTCTTGTCCGAGGCTTCGATATTTGTGATATCATAACATAAGAGTTTTAACTAGTTAGGGTTGTCAGCCCTACGCTAAACCCCCAACCTGGAGGACCAGACCCCCAGCTGACTAGGCCAGGGAATGGCTATTGCAACAACTAGTGCTGGGCGCCACTTTCCCTACGCCTTCGATAAAACGTATATAATATACTTTATTAATATTATAATATATGACTTATAACATAATATAATAATCATTAAAATATGTTTCTGTGATTTTTTGATATTTTTCATTCTCCAAAAATAAACTCAATCGAATTAATTTTACTGACATAAATTGGGCATCTAATTATAAAAAAAAAAAAAAAAAAAAAAACGGAGCAAAATAAATCTTTATAAAATAATAATTATCTTTGTTCAGAATCTAAAATAATATATTTATATAATAATAATTCAAATAATTAAAAAAAAAAAAATGAATGTAAGTCAAAAAGTTATTATGTCCTTAACGTTTTTAAATAATGTACAAAAAATAAAATTAACCGAAAAATTTTAATTTAAAAGCATTGGTATTTAATTTCTACTATTTTATAATTTTCTATCACTAAAATATAATAACATATGCAATCAAACACACTTTGAATTACGTTGTATATATGATTGGCTGATGAAACAATATTTAAATATTCTTGAAAAATGAGGTTTAGATAACTCTGTTGATTACTACATCCGGTTTCTTTTATACCTATAAATATTTTTTAACATTATATGAGTAAATAATAACATTACTAACGTGAGATGAGAAGCATGTATGATGTATGTATTAGAAATTAAAAATTATAAAGTATTTAAACAATAAAGTGAAATGATTCTTTTTTCAGTAATAAAACATTATAAAATACTTACTTTTCACACGTTCAATTATTTCAATAAAATCGGAGTATATGCATAATAAATTTTCAAAATGTTTTATCAATAGTAGGTTGTCATGATATGCATTTGTTATGAAATTTGATAGAGAAGTCGAATCTGTAATTGAATGTATATTATTGATATTTTCAAGAATGTATAGTAATTGATCGGTAAATAATTATTTATTTTAATATTCTTATGAGTTAGTAATATAAAGGGTTTTAAAATTTCACGAAATTTATTTTTTTGAAATATGTCATGAAATATTTCATGAAAATTTCGTGAAATATTTCATTTGTGTGAAATATAATTTTTTCTTTATTTCATTTTGATATAAATCATATTCAGAATACATATATACAAATTGAATATAAATAAAAACTTATTTTTAATAATTAACAGCATGTAATATTATAACTTATTATAATTTATAAATAAAAGAATTAATAAATTTTTTAATAACATTGAAACTCAATTGTATTTTTCTATCATAAATTATATTATTTGAGGATAACAGTATAATCGAATAAAAATAAAAATAAACTCATTGGCAATTTTTAATTTTAAGATTTTTACACAAATACTTATTACTTAATAATATACAATATACAAAATAATCATCAAATAATTGATAAGCAATGGCCAATGATTGTTAAATTATTTTAGTTTTCTATAGAGCACGAATTGAGTTATTAATAGCAGGGCTTAAAAACGTTATTTAAAACGTTATAATTATAACGTTTAAAACGAAAAAACATGATTAAACGTAATCGATAAACGAAAAACAAAAAACAAAATTAAAAACATATCGAAAAACAAAACATATCATTAAACATAAAAAAGGTATCAATAAACAATAATCAATTATCATTAACGTAATAATATTATTGCGTTTTATGTTTATGATGGAAAAATATATTTTGATATAAAAAAAATTATATATAAATAAAATTATTTTCCATTTCCCAAGTTAGACACTATATTTAAAATTAATTTCTTAGAATTTTTATACATTATAATTTTTATTTTCAGTCTTTCAAAGCTATGTTTAGATTTTATTTCCAAAAATTCAATCGTTGATGGTGGGTTATCTTGTAATAATATAATAATGACCAAATTGGTGACAACGACACAATATAATAATATGTGTTGTTTTCAGTATAGTGTATAAATAATTTATATTTATAACTCGTATTGTTGTAATTTACTATACTCTGTTCCAAAAGAGAAGACACGAAGCGGTGACCAGTTTTCGTTCGGCGGCGCGCATTCCCCACCTACTCCGATAAATGCACGTATGCTCACTAGCGACCTCTGACACCCAGCTGCATCGTTAAAAACCATTATACGGCGCGCTGGGATTGTTGACATCTATGACACTTGGCGAATATACGTATAACCTGTCACCTGATAACCGTGCAAGTGTACACGGCTATCGCTTGCCGCATTTTAATTACGGTGTATACATCGTCGGCAATGATCGGAAATGATCGGCCGTCATTCGATATGCGCAGAACCCGTGTCTTCTCTTTTGGAACAGAGTATAGTATTTATAATTTATGTAGTATTATCATTTTCAATAAGTATATTTACTTCGTTGTTGTACATGATTTTATTATGTCAGCACTTTAACGCTCAAACGTGTTTGTGACTTTGCGAGTTTCGTGTGTTGTACTGCAGTAATATAAGTGACGAGTGTAATCGTTATTTGTACATCTGTAGATTGTAGTGTATGGTGTAACGCGTAAACGTGTGATTCCTGATTTCAATTTTTATATATTAATACTTATTTTACAAATTTACAATTTAAAAAAGTGATAATTGACTGGATAGGTATGGGTAGAACAAGACAAGTACTAATCCTGTACAACGGATGTACTTTGTGTACAATTTAGACAAAAACGAAAGCACGTGCCAAATAATTAATTGTCCCCATCCTATACGTAGTGGATGTCATGCCGAGAATTTAGAGACACACGTTATTTATATTTTACACTAATAAATATGTGAATGTAATATTTAATTGAAATAAAACTAAAAATTAATATATCAATTATATATTAAACACTGAACCAAAAAAATAAATAACGAAATATCAATAACGTTAATCATTAACTTTGAATAACGTTTAAATTCTATATAACGTTTTAACGTAAAAATTAAATAACGTTTAAATTATATTAACGTTTTAACGTAAAAATTAAATAACGTTTAAATTCTATTAACGTTTTAACGTAAAAATTAAATAACGTTTAAATTTTATATAACGTTAAACGCAAATTTTTTTCCTGATTTAAGCCCTGATTAATAGCGAGAATCGCCACAACACCATAGTTTAATCACAGTATAAAAAATAATATTATTCTTTATACTGTAGTTTAATACATCATAGATTATATTTTATATATCTATATTATTTAATCAATATAATAATTTAACCGGAATTTGACAAACCCTATCTAAATACGTTGACTGGGACAATATTTTGAATTGGGAGATTCCCTTCATGGGTAAAGAAATAATAATATTCACTACGTCAAGATAATATACTAAAATATTAAATTAAATTAGAAAATAACAAATACACCATATGACATTATTATTTCATTAGCCAATGGTAAGAAATTAATCTGTGTGGCCCGTTTCCAGTAATATATAAATATAATTATACCTAGTATCTATGATAATGCAAGTAAATAAATATATTATATATTTGTATTAACAAAAGTTTTACTAGTATGAAATACTAGTATGCAAATTAATTATAAATAGAATGAAATTATTGAATTTTGGACGGTAACGACTTTAATAGTTTCGAACTCTTATTAATGAATAAGATTTGTCGACATTCACACTTAACGTGTTTAACGTAATATAATATTTTTCAATATTTCAATGAAATATTTCCAAAGTCATGAAATTTTCAATTTTGAATTATTTCAAATAAAATATTTCATGTGAAATATTTCAAATTTAAAACCCTAGCACCACTTATATATATATATATATATATATATATATATATATATATATATATTTGTTATAGTTTGTATTTTTATTTTATTTCAATACTAGGTGCTGATACATAGGAGCTGCTGCAGTGGGATACATGTACCAGCGGAAGACTGGTGCCAGTAGAATACTGGTGCCAATTGTATACTTGTGCGTGGAAAAGCTTTTACGCTACCATAGCTGGTTCGTATAATACTGTTGGAGGTGAGAAGTTTTTCGGCTCCCTTGGCTTCATGGCTGGTAATAAAATACTGGCAAGGGGGAGAGGCTAAAAGTTTCTCCTCTACCATAGGAGAATATCTTCTGGTATATTGAGTCCGACGGAAGTAGGTTTTTATGGGATAATGGGTAAAATGGTCATTTTTACACTTTTTTCGGGTAAATAGTCCATGGTCGTGACGTATTATAATATATATTGTGAAACCATAATAATAATTAAAAACAAACATATCTATATTTTTATATTAATCTTTTAAATGTTCAAAGGTTTTAGGGACAATTTGAAAATAACGCACTCGAAAAAAAAAACGTAATTATGTTAAGTAATGACGAAAAAGGTGATTTAAAAAAAGGTTTTGCATAAAAAATTCGGGAACGCGTTTCAATAGAAAGATGGCGAAAAGTTGACAGCGAAATGTGGCATTTTTGATGACGCGTAGGACCGACGGTAGAATTTATAAATTAAAAATAAGGAAAAAGGCAAAGACGCCATAAACTTTTTCCCTTAATCTGATAATTATTATTTTATATATATATATATATATATATATATAGATAGAAGATAGATATCGATTATAATTTATGATAAAGTTAAATTTTTATAAAATTATTTTTAAAGAATTTCACGTAATAAATATATACCAAAGAAATTATTAATATTATTTTTAACACTACAAAATTTAATTTTAAAAAAGTAAAATTTAACATATGAATTTTTTTTAAGTGGTTATACATTACCGTTGTAGTTGGCTACATTTGATGTATTAATATATCTATAAATAAAAATATTTGTGAAATCCACAGTTAATTCATTTAAATTTGGATGAGTGTCCAACCATTTCTTCATATTTGTATCCTCATCTTCATTTGTGAATACTAATTGCGAAATTTGAAACATTAATTAAGTAATATGTTAACAAAAACATTACATTTTCTATATTTAATAATAAAATATAAAGTATTATGCTATAGTTTTTTTTAGCTAATACTCGTATTACATTTGAGGACATCAGTTTATATTTTTAATTGATAAAATGCCAAAATGTATTAGTAATTATTAAAATATTATTTTTTATATTATGAGAGGATGGAGGTTTTACTCTAATATAAGGTATTTTTATTTTTTTATTTTTTATCTGTAAATAGTATTAAAAAGTGTTTTAAATACTTTTTTGAACAAATACTTTTATCTTTATTTAAATACGAGTACATTTTGAAATGTATTTTTTACAAGTCTGGTAAATACTTATTTACAAAAAGAACCATCCCAATAAAAATATGAAAAAAGACGTTTTATATACACTTATACACTGGATACTGATACAAATTATTAGTATTTCGGTATACCATCGAATATTATTACACCTGGGAGTATAAAATATCCTAGTATTCTATAACTAGAGACCAGTGCCAGATTTTTTTTATCGCATAGGGTCAATTTTGAGAAATTCAAAAAATAACCTATATAAAGTACCAACTGCATCCACATTCCAACCAAAAACATATGCTATTCGTGAAAATCTGAGCATTATTTTGGGTAGTAAAAGTACTACAATTATGACAATTATGTCTTCGGACATAAAAAAAAAAAAGAAAGAATAGAAAAGACACACATCATTATAAAACAAATACATTCTTCATTTCGCTCAGATTCTAAAATCATAAGACAACCATAATAATAATAATTAACGGCATACAAAAGAGAGGAAGGAGGAAATGATAAATTTCTTCTAAGATGTTATTTTAATTAAAACATGTAAAACACATTATCGTTTAACTAAATTATTACTACAATAAAACATTAAATTGTGAAATTAAATTTTCACTGAAAATAAAAAATATCGCACAATACGCTTAAATTAATCATAATTATAATAAATATTAATATTAAAAACTTTATTATTCTCTTACTTGATAATAAATATTGACATGCTCTTTTTATAATAACATGGTGTTCATCTACATTTTAATTAGGCAAGTGAATAAGTACATAATATATTTTATAATAATATGAAATACATGCGTGAAATGCATAATATTAATGATATAGGTGAGAGGTATATTATAAAAGTTAAAATTTGATTAAATCATAAATTATTGATATCAAAAAAAACGATTATAAGTGAAGTTCAATCATATATTATACCATAAGTTAGTGATTATTAATTATAAATTAGTAAATAAAATGTTATATATAATAAAGTATAAATGATTTGCTTATAATTTATATAATGATATGTCCAAACTTTAATTCTATTTTTCTTAATAACATCATTAACATTATTTGATTTGTGATCTTTTTATTTCTTCTTACCTGAATTCCACTCGTGAATAATTGCATCATCCCAATTAGTCATCCCTACTACGTTATCCAAACGATATCTAAATGCTAAACCAACACTATCTGACTCAAACTCCAAGTATGCTATTAATAATTTTATAAATAACAAATATTAGTTATGATATTTAGGAATAAAAACCAAATTATAAAATATATTGTTTTAATAATAATTGACGAATTTTACTGCGAATAACGCTCCATATTATTATAGTTGAATAATAGAAGTTATTAGAGTGAAGTAACTGTAGATTTCTCTTCTATGAAGTGACAGTTTGTAATATTGATTTTGTATTTTACCAATAAGAGACCAATGAGTCATCAAAGTTACCTCCAACAAATATGAGTAGGTATACGTCTAATAAAAACAGGGAAATTTTTTAAGGAAATATTGCGTGAATAAAACAAATCAATACAAATAAAAAAAAATAAGAGCTGATACTCCTGCTCCATGGGATACAGGTGTGCGAATCATAGTATTTAATTTTAATTAGAATTTCAATGCAATGATAAATAATCGCATTCGATAAAACGATTCTGAGCAAAGTTCAGTCTGATAATGTAGGTATTTTTTAAAATCTTGACATTTTTTATTAAATATTTAAAACGCAAAATTTTATCACACATATAGTACTTACATAAATGAACACCCTATACAATTTTCAAGTCTCTAAATTCCATATAAATGCTCATAAAATCCCTTGCGAACTAAATGACCATATCTGACAGAACTCCAATCAAAATAGTTTTTTCGAATGCGATGGTTTATCATTGCATACAAATTATAATTAAAATTAATCGCTATAATTCGCACACCTGTATCCCATGCGACAGGAGTATCAGCTCTTCTTTTTTATACTTTAAACAGCTATAAAATATAACCGTAAATATAATTATTTACAATTAATTAGAACTGAGTAAAGTTTAAAGTAAAATGTATTTCAGCTTAAATTAAATTTTCAAAATTTTTAAAAAATGTTGGTCAATTTGATTTAACATTATTGTAAAATATTGTAATAAATACGATAAATCAATATAAATAATATAAATATTGAATTTACTGAAATGTCAGCTTAAAACAACTATAAAAAAAAAAATTGAGACTAGAGATTTTTCTAATATTTTGATATGATATTAAGTAATATACTTCAGTAAAATTTTCAGACCTTAATAGCAAAAATTGCCAATTTTAATAAACATTATATAATTAAAAAAAGAGCTGATACTCCTGCCGCACAGGATACAGGTGTGCGGATCATAGCGTTTAATTTTACTTAGAATTTGAATGCAATGATAAACCATTGCATTCGAAAAAACGATTCTGAGCGAAGTTCAGTCAGATTATAATTTTCGTTTGAACTAAAAATATCAACTTAAAACAGTTATAAGTCCTATATTTAGTAAAAAAATTTAAAAACGGTTCCAAAATTTTACCACATATATATAATAGCTATGTGAACACCCAAAAAAATTTTCAAGTCTCTAACTTAAAAATTGCCCGAGTTATCATGAAATATAGAAATTGAGTTCGTCAAAATTTCGTTTTTTCTACCGCCTATAGTCAATTTTGAGAAATTCGAAAAATGACCCAAATAAATAAGCACGTATTCAGGATCAATTTTCGGGGGGGGGGGGG
>JAIUCT010000020.1:3986019-4033818 GCA_021307375.1 Tetraneura akinire | reverse complement strand
AGGGGGGGGGGGTTAAAATTTTTTAATATATGAAGTAAAAATAAATGATTATATTATACGTAGTTATATATTATGTAGTTAGTCTGTTATATTATAAATATAAAACTACTTTAAAATTTTTTTTTGGGGGGGTGAACCCCTTAAACCCCCCTGGATACGGGCTTGTAAATAAAGTACCATCTACATCCACTTTTACATCTGAAACTCGCTATTGGTGAAAATCGAAATGTTATTTCAGGTAGTGAAAGTGTTTTCAGAATATTTATACGTATGGATTCTAAGATTTTCGTTTTCCTAAAAATATCAATTTAAAACGGCTAGAAAAAAAAATTTTGACAATGGATTTTTCTAATATTTTAGTATGATGTTGAGTAATATGTAAGTATACTTCAGTAAAATTTTCAGACCAAAATACCCAAAATTGACAATTTTATCACACATTATATACGTAAAAACGTGAATTTTACGAAATATTCAAAGTCGTATATTTTGGAGAAAAATTAATGTAACGATTCCAAAATTATACCACATATATATAGTAGCTATGTGAACATTCAAAAAAAATTTCAGGTCTCTATCTTAAAAATTGCCTGAGTTATCGTGAAATATAGAAATCGAATTCGTCGAAATTTCATTTTTCGCGAAAAATGCAGTTTTTTCGTCATTTTTTCGTCGTTTTTTCTACCGCATAGGGTCAATTTTGAGAAAATCGAAAAATGACCTAAATATAGTACCAACTACATCCAATTTCCTACCGGAAACATATGCTATTCGTGCAAATCGGAGCATTCTTTCGGGTAGTAAAAGTGTCTACAGACATCATAAAAAAAAAAAAAAAAAAACAAAAAATAATCACACATCATTGTAAAACCAATACATTCTTCGCTCCGCTCAGAATCTAAAAGAGAATTTACGAAATATTTAGTCCTATATTTAGTAAAAAATTTTAACGTTACGGTTCCAAAATTTCACCACATATAAATTGTAGCTATGTGAACAATAAAAACACCGTTTTTTCGTTATTTTTCATCGTTTTTTTTTACCGCTTAGGGTCAATTTTGAGAAATTCGAAAAATCATCTAAAAAAAGTACCAACTACATCCACTTTATAACCAGAAACATATGCTATTCGTGAAAATTGGAGCATTATTTCAGGTCGTAAGAGTGTTTTCAGACATAAAAAAAAAACACACATCATTGTAAAACCAATACATTCTCGCTAAGCTCTGAATCTTTAACAAATGTAAGAAACATTCTTTGTTATTCTATTTGAAGGGCTATATAATATTGAAATTAAAAATCTTAATTGAAACAAAAAAATAAAATTAAATGAAATAAATGAAAAAAAACCTAATATATAAGATTGTTTATTAGCGAATAACAAGATCAGTGACGTGATTGATTTATTATAGATGATAAGATTGATGCATCAATAAATAAATATAGTTTTTTAAATGTTCGATCGTTGTCACGTGTTACTATAGACATTAGACTGTTAGTTAAATGCTTATAAAGAGAGACCCAATAAAATATAAAAAGGACGAGCATTAGACATTATAGTTCATACCTGTATGTTTTCACTTTATCATAAGGATGTTACAAAATACATATATCATTAAACCGTTAATTTCACCAATTTAATGTAAAATAATTTTAATGAAATGTAATCCTAATAAAATTTACCATTTAATCTGTCATACAAAAGTATTAAATAATTTCCATAATCATGATGTTCTATTGAATCAACTATAATATTAATAAAATACATTAATATTAAAATAATAATAAACCTTATATTATTTAAAAAGTAACAGTTATTCTTATTATATATTGAACATTAAAATATATTATTAAAGTACAGTAAAATATTTAAACATCATTATCCAGTTCATAAATATATAGTATAAATATATTTATTAATTATTATTTTATATTATACAACTATAATAGCGTATATACTGCGTTTCAAGAGAGAAGGTACACGATTTTTCGTCCGCCGACGCGCATATCCCACCAATATCGCTCGTTCGTTTACGATCGTAAAACGTTCAGGCGGCGGTCGGCAACGACTCGTTTGCATACGTAGCTCTACCTACGTACATAATTTAAAATTTTAAACGGCGACTATTGTTTACAACATTAACTGCGTAATACTCAAAGTTATCGGGGTGTATAATTGACTTGGCGAGCCGTCGGGCGGTAAGAAGTGGGGGAAATCGGGTCTCCGCGCTGTTGACGGCGTCAGTTGGATGCGCGAATCGTGTACCTTCTCTCTTGAAACGTAGTATAGACAACGAGGGATGACAACACGAACTGTGATTGAAATTTAAACAATGTAGGTAGATCATATTACTAGAAAATGCATCTAACACGTACAAACGAGCAACAACGACCTACTTAAAACAACGCGACGAAGAGGACGGCGAAAAGGGGTCTTAGCATAGTCACAACAACGTTTCAAAACCCAACGCTGCACGAAGCACCGAGTAGGATGACAATCGAATTTTTCGCCCGGAGAACGTTCGGGATATGGCGTTGTTATGACCACGAATAAATGACTTTCAAAGGCAGGTGCACGTCCTGCTTTCGACCGATGTGTATTCAACACTTTAATATTCAAAAAATAAATTTTACATTCTACAATGAAATAGATTAAATAATAATAATAAAAAAAAAATTAAGTCAGAAATATGATTTTTTCGATAATTAAAGGAAATCCTATAATCATCATTTATATTTTACTATTTTTAAATATTTTATGAAACATTTAAATTTAAAATAGTAACAAAATTAATATTATATTTCATTTACTAAGAAATAGTAATTTTTGAAATTTGACAAACATAAAATTGTAATAAACTAGGAAATATTACTAAGAACAAAAAAAAATTGGAACAAATTATAAGTTATGAGTAGTTTATCACGTTAATGAAGACAATTTTTAAATCTCTATCATAAAATTATATTTAAATATTCCATATTTCATTCACCGAATAAATATTTAAATTAAACATCATTGTTTATTTTTTTTTTCGTATATTACCCATTCGTGTTATTCAATTTTGAATTATTGAATTTTGGTTGCAATATTTTTTTTTTTTTCGTAATAGCAATATTGTATTATCTCACATAATGTAAATTAATTTTAAATTTTCAAATCAAACATGAGGTATATAAATTATACTATTAAACATAAGATATTCCCATTATAAATTAAAATTTTTACTATCCAATATATGACCAATTAAAATATTCTATAAATAAATATATACCAGATACTTATGTGTACTTACCATCTATAAATTTTAGTAGCTTAATGAGAATTAATTTGTATTTCTCAGCATTCTCTGTTAAAATTCAAAAAAATAAATTAATTAATATTATAATAAAGTTATATAAAAATATATAGACGATTCAAGATGAAATTGTACCTCTTGGCGTACACGATTTGTACCAGCGGCGTTCAGACTCCACTTATTTACTCTCCCACTCCATTTCAATATTTGTATGATTGTTTTTCTTATATTTTTCTTATATTTCTCGTATATTTTAACATTTTTTTTTTTTTTTTTTTATTATAAACATATAATAAAATATTTTACTATTTTAGATTTTGAGCGAAGCGTTAAAAATGCATTGGTTTTACAATATTATGTGTCCTTTTTTTCTTTTTCTTTTTTCTTTTTATGTCTGAAGACACATTTACTACCGGAAATAATGCTCCGATTTTCACGAATAGTATACTTGTATGTTTCCGGTTGGAAAGTGGATATAGTGAGAACTTTATTTATGTCATTTTTCGAATTTCTCAAAAATGACCCTATATGATAAAAAAAAACCGACAATAAAACGGCATTTTTCACGAAATCTGCAATTTGGACGAATTCGATTTCAATATTTCACTATAACTCGAGCAATTTTAAACTAAGAGACATTAAATTTTTATTGAGTTTTCTAAGAGGACACTATATAGGTATATATTTGGTAAAATTTTGGAACCGTTACATTAATTTTTCTATAAAATATAGGTATGAATATTTCGTAAAATTCTTGCTTTTATGTATATAATGTTTCATTGTGTCCGGGAGAGACCCAAAAGTTCAGTTCGGACGTATCTGAAGGTTTCTGTCATACCTGTTTAGGGGGACGGTAGTAGTTTAGGCAGTAGCCTGTACTTTGCAACTGCGTCACCTATCCGCGCTCTCGATGCCTGGCTACGGTGCTTAACACCTCGGTAGCTTTCGCCATTGTTTCACCGATTATACACCACACACGACAATGTTAGAAATCATACAAGTATTCTTATTACTTCTCAATACTTTTACAATAAAAATTAATGAAAAATCAAGGGAAAGGATAATGGTGTGGAAGGGATACAGGTGTAAAGGTGATAGTGTTGAAATTAATAAAGAATAATGGAACGATTATTTTGTACCTAATATAAATCTGATTTATTTTTAATATATTATTATTAATTCATGATTCGTAATATTTTTATATATTAGTAAATATAGGTTTATATTTTTAAATAAATATATTATCAAAATATATCATTTTCACTTACCCTTTAATATCTCCAAATTTGTACGGTTACTTGAACGGTCCAGTATTTCATTTTGAATTTCGTGTAGATTAAATAAGATACATGCTTGGCCAAAATTTGCTAAATATTGGTATTTATATTAATCATCGTTTGACATATTAAAACATTATTTTAATGCAATTATTGTATAATATATTCAAATTAATATTTATATACAATATACGTACATATAAAGAAATTATTTTCTTCGAAAATTGGCAATTGTCCAATTAATATATCTATTGACACCGGTTGTATACGAAGACCTGTAAATTTGGAAAATATATAAATTTATATTATAATTTATTATTATGATATTGTTAAATTTTAAACATAACGTGATAGTAATATTATCATTATTATTAAAACATAATCTATATATTTATATATAATATTTAATGTAAGTATTATAGACATTGTTTATATGTTTTACTGAGTACCTATATTTTTATTTAAAAAAAAAAATCGGAACAAAAAAGTTTTCAATTTTTACCCCTTTTACCCCGTTTAACCCCCTTAGGGATTGCATTTTGAAAAAACCTTTCTTAGTGGAAAGTGGATGCCTACGCTATAATAGCTATCTGTATGCCAAATATTAGCATAATCCATCTGTTTGAGCAGTGCATTGAGAACACAGTCTATCAGTTTACTGTTTTAAATATACAGATTATTATATTTCATGATTATATTTATGAATAGTTTAAAATTATATATATAAGGAATATCATGATATTCGTATTAATATTTTATAATAAACATTTTATTTTTTAAAAAACACCATTAAAAATAATTAATTATGACAGAATACGCGCCAATCGATGAAAAATAGTTTGCAACCGGTGTCTTCTTATTTGAAACGAAGTATTATAACCTCATATAAATAAATTAGTTTATGAACATGTTTAAAACGTATTTTAAGTAAAGCACAATTCATGCAAACAATTTTTTCCAATATCTTCTATGTATTTCAAATAGCATTCTGAACATACATATACAAATATTATATTATTAATATTAATATTATAATAATAATTATATTATTATTATAAAATTATTAATTATTATATACACATATACGTATATATCTATATACATACGTGAATAAACGACAGAAAATAATGCACAAAATATTATTTTTATAATAAACATATTATAGTTTTAAAACTAAAAATTAATTTTTTTTTTAATTTAATCCTATTAAAATAACTAAATATATATATTGAAAATTAAAATAAAAGCAATAAAATCGTGTTATATAATTTTATTGATTTCAATAAATTATAATTTTTTACTATAATATAATAATGAATCCCTATAGACTCATTAGGTTGAAAATATATAATTCGAAAATAGAATTCATGTATTTACACATTTACTAAATATAACATACATTCATGAGTACTAATAAGGAAATAAGGTTATTTATAATTTTTGCTGTTTATTTAAGTTATCATAGCGATCAAAATACTTTAATAACATACCAATATTCATAAGTACTAAGGTTATTTATAATTTTTACTGTTTATTTAAGTTATCATATCGATCTAAATACTCTTATTACATAAGAATATTTTGTTTTTTATATTCCTAGTAACAGGTATTTTTAAGACCACATGTTTAAATATTATTTGATTTATCTGAAGATATTTATACCTTAAAAAACTTGTTTCTAAATAAACTACTATACAATTAAAAAGAACTTTAGGTCATCTTGTGTTAAAATAGTCTAACCAACTAGGTACTCGTATATCTTCGGATTTCACTTATTAGTTCTATCGACGGACGTTCGTTCTCTAGCACAAGCTGAGACGAATAGTCATGTTACAGTCTTCAATTTGTAATTCTTTGTATCCTCACACTATGATGAAGAGTGTGAGAATGTTCTGGTTCCGCACATGCGTATCTTGACTATGCTAGACTCTCTAGGGTTCTATTCTTGAAAGTAATAGAACAGCGTTAGTATAAAAATCGTTATACTAAGCTAATATTCTACTTCTAATGTACCTATCTTATTATTAAACACCAATAGAATATCGAGTGATAGAACTAGACGTGCACGAGTAGAAATTTTAATACATCGTACTGCAACGTTGATATTCCATTTATTAGTTAAAATTATATATTTTCTTCCAAAGACAATGCGCGAGCGTCATAGAAAAAATTGCACCGTACTACCAACCGTATACCATATTGTGTATAATATACAAATTATTAAATTAATTAACTTATCGTATAATGTATAATTTAATCATACGCAAATAGTTAGATATATAATATAATATCAGAAAATTTTATAAAATAAAGGGAAACAGGTGTAAAGAAGATAATGTTGAATTTTGATTACAATTTGAATGAAATGATAAATCATTACATTCTAAAACGATTCTGAGCCAGGTACTGCCACATTTTGGTACAAATTTTAGGTGACTTATTTAAGAGTTTTATGATAAATTATTATATTGAACGTAGAGACTGATAAATTAAAAAAATATATATATATATATTATATGGTGAACTTCGTTCAAAATCGTTTTCTCGAAGGTAATGATTTTATCATTGCATTCAAATGTTAAACAAAATTCAACACTATTCTCTTTACTCCTGTATCCTTCCCACACGAATATCCCTTCCCTTGCTTTTTTATATTTAATATTAATATACCGTTAATATTAAGTATTTGGAATTTGAAACTGTGCGTCTTATCCGAGACGCTCGTTACGTATTAATAAGTCTGGGTTTTGGTAATCACGTTATCTTTATTGACTGAAAGATAATAATATACAATTAACAAGGGAATGCGTGCGGCAAGACTTGAGTAAGCGACCGGGCGGCTACTTCGTTATTTAAAATAATGAAAGTTATACAATTATTTACAGATATGGGTGGAGGGTCGGACCCGTGCTCGGAAGACTGAAAGCAGTGGTTGAGGCACGTTATCCGAACCCAAGTAAGCTACTTCCGTGTAAACGGTATTTAGCGCTTGTAGGTGGGAGGTCAACAATATTGATGTGTTTGTTACAGCATGGTTGGTAGATTGTCCCGGTCGGCTTCATAAACGCAACGCAGTGTTTGTCAATCAGTCTTGAGTTCTTCACACCGCGTCATTCATGTGTTCGGCCCGGGCTGGTCGGTCATGGCGGTAGCGACGACGCGGTATGGTATAGTATCAGCAGGGACGGATGGCTTCCCTCTAGACTTCGTCTGTCGGCTGACGGCGCTGTATCACGTGGTTGCTGTTATCACAAACATTAAACAATAACAAACAACTGATTACTTATATGGAAATTTCTAAAGGCGGATTCACACTTCAGCGTTTAACGTTTAACTTTTAAGCGTAACTAATCAGAGACCATAAAAAACAAGTATTTTTGTCAATATTTGTTTTTTTTTTTTTTTGTCACTAATTATTGGTTATCGCTTAAACGCTAACCGCTAAACGCTGAAGTGTGAATCCGCCTTAACTATGATTAACAACGTTAATCGGTTGAAATTGGGCGGTTAGTTTTTAATCGTGATTACGTAGCGGTTACGCTTAACCGGGTTTGATGAAATCCAAAATCTTTGGTTATCACTGTTACTTGTGATTAAGTTGAACTAACCGTGATTAACAATGTTGGTGAAATCGGCACTTAGTGACTTAATTCTTTTTTTTTAATCATCTGATAATTGTTACGCACTTGGTACATTACATAATTGTTAGCATTTGTCACCAAAGTTCACAGAACTATGAAGATATATCTATATTATCACACTTTAGAGGTTTAGTTCATTTTGTTGCTTGGTCAATTTAATTTTTCTTGTTTGCAACCAGGGCTTGTATTTGAAAAATTAATTTCGTTTATCTTTATTAATAATTTTAACGTTATATTATTTTTGTGTTAAACGTTATTGATTTATATAACGTTATTCTATTATTTTGTTAAACGTTATTAGATATTTTTGCGTTATTTTTAATCTTAGTTAAATATAATCTAATTTTTTGGGTTTTTTGTTAAAGAAAATAATTGCTGTATTTGAATAAAATAAATTAATAAACTTAAATTTGGTGCTTTAGTGCTTGGTGAGCACTGTGAATGACAATATTATTTATATTACGTTAAAATACCTTACGACACACCACTAACAACAAAAGGATACAATACTAATAAAGTAACAACACAACACTACGAAGTTGGAAATGTAAAAGATAGAAAGAGCTTGTAATTATTTCGTTTACGTAAAAATAAAATAAAATAATAAGAATAACTCCCAATATAATACCTATTACGTAATAATAGTATTAATATGGGCGGAAATGATAAATTTTATTACCTACAGCAAAGAGCCAAAGAGCAGTATAAAAATTGCCCAATCTATAAATAAAATTACGGATATCCAAATCATAATAATTATAACTACAATATTATATAATATTATAATATTCATGATTTTTATTTTAGTATTTTTCATAGAAACAATTTAATATTAATTATACACTTTCATATCTGGCAAACCATGTATACGGAATATCAACGTCAATAAAATACACAATAATTTATTAATATATTATGATTCTATTTTAGTACAATGGTACTTTAAAAGACTAAAATTAAAATAAAACCTAATTAGTTTTATTTTTATTATGGTACTAAATATCCAAATAATAATGTAATAAACTAATAACGTATTAATATTTTTTCGTTATATTACGTTTAGTTATATACCGTTATAATTTTATTTCGTTTAATGTTATGTTTTGTTTAATGATATCATACATTTTTCGTTTTTCGTTTTTCGTTTTAGTTACGTTTACACGTTTCAATCGTTTTAAACGTTATAATCATAACGTTATTATAACGTTTGCAAGCCCTGTTTGCAACTGAAATATCTGTATATTTTTAGTTATACAAATTATATAATTCCACACCCAGACATCTCAAAAACACTATTATATGTTACTATTATTATATTATATTTTACAAATAATAGAATTGAATATTATTAACATTTATTTTTACGTAAATATGAATCGTAAATATTTGATTATAATAATATACGAGTATAATATAATTAGGTTACATAACTTGAATAAAATCATTTCTAATTAATATACGATAGGTAAAAATAAGCCAGTAGGTATATATTATTTTATAAATTACTAATTAGTGTTCTGAGTAAAAAACAAAAAACGAAAAATACGCGATACACTATATTGTGTAACCATACGACGAAGTTTTAATATATCTATTTTTTCTTGAAATGTATATGTACGTTCTATATTTGAAGAACTTGCATTATCATTTGAAGAACTTGCATAATTATTTGAAGTTATTTCTTTTATTTCTAATGTATTAAAATTGATTATCGGCCAATTATATGAATAACCATCTGAAATATAAATACATAAATGAGAGTTATTTAGGATAAAAGCAAACAAATAAAATAAAAAAGAATGATGAACAAAATACCTACATCTACAAAGATAATAATGGATAAAAATGAATGTACAGTGTTGTATTATAATTAATATTTGAAATCATTAATTTCGAAGAAATGGTTTTATGGAAAATTCACTAAAATATTATGCTAATAAGTAATAAGAAATATTAATGAATAAAAAGTTTGATAGTAAATATTAAATTAATAATTTAATTTTAATTTAAGATGAAAGCAAAAAAAATCTTCAACTCTAAACAGTTATAAAACAAAATTGAGACTTGGGATTTTTTTGATATATTGGTAACATAGTAAGTAATATATGCGGTTACTTTGGTAAAATTTTTAGATCTTAAAGCTAAAAGTTGACCGTTTTATTAAACATTATATAAATAGAAATGAGCATTTTAGACAATATTCCATGATATATAGGTATTGTGTAAAAAAATTAATGTTACGGTTCTAAAATTTTATAACCTATAGATAATAGGTACCTTGTACCTAATTGAACACTCAATATGTTCAAGTCTCTAAAATAGCGTTAGTGTAATCGTGAAATTTTGTTTCAATTTTCGTGAAAAAGGCCATTTTTTCAACATTAATTGGTAATCTATTTCTATCACATAAATTCAAAAATTCGAAAATTTATATAAATAAAATACCAACTACATCCGAAGTGGAAGTCTTACTGAAAACATATGATATTTGCCTATTTGTGAAAATTGGAGCATTATTTCGGGTAGAAAAAGTGACTATTGACACACAAATAAAAAAAACTCACATTAAAAAACTAATACATTTTTCTCTTCTCTTTAAGTAAAATTTAAATTGGAATGATAACTTATAAAATACAAACACTCAATTTTATACTCAATGCATACACCATTCGTGGAAATAATACTATAAATTTTAATCAAAAAAATGTCATAAAATATAAAAAATTATCTATTTTGGACACGATTTAGAATTGATCAATAAATAATAACATAAAATTTCTAAACGTATAGACTAAACTCGAAAAAATACCATAAATTCATTAATATAATATTATCGTAATTTTATTATTCTAAAATAAGAATAACTATAATATATTATAATGTTTAAAATGTTATAATTATTAATTATATTCTCATTTAACTGAATTATAATAATGAAACCTAATAACTAGTTAACTTATCCATAATTATAAATATAAGGTTATCAGAAAATAATGGAAAGAGAATAATATGATATAAAATTGGGCGTATTTAGTCTTTATTAAATTAAAAATATATTATACATACTTTGACCAAGTGACATAAAAGCAGCGTCAGCTGAAAAAATAAATGATATTTTAAATTAGGTATATTATAACATTGCTACGTATTGACAAAAGGAAAAATTATATTAAATTAAATTAAATTTAAGATAGTATAACTATAATATTTATATTTTCATTATTCATTTATTGTATAGATACTAAATGAAAAATGTAAATACAACATGAATAAAACAAAATATAAAATTAACTAACCTTTATCAATGTAGAATACCTTTATATAAGTATTATATGCTGTAACATATACCTATTATATTAATTAAGAAAATAATAATTCGTGTACAAAATATACCGAGTATCCTACTATGGTTAACCTTATTTATAACTCATCTTTTATTTTGTTACATATTTTAGATGATCTATGTGAAGGATGTATAGGTTTTATAATGATGTATATTTTTGGGGGGAGATTTGAATGTAAACCCTTTTACTATCAGAAAAATAAAGCAAACTACCATGATAAAATGTGATTCTGATAAAAGATATAATTTAGTTTGTATTTTATTTAGGTAGGGTATATTTTTCATAATTCTCCAAAATAAGCTAAAAAGATATTAAAAACTACCAAAAATGAAGAAAATTTGATATTATTCAACGAACTTGAAATTTTGATGAAATTGATTTCAATATTTTACAATTCTTGAATAATCTTGATTTTAAATTCTTTATTGAGTTCTTATATAGGAATGTTACGAACGAGATAAAAAATATTCTAAACTTCTCATTTTTATCTCTATAATGTTTGATAAATTTGTATATATGAGGTACCTATACGGTCTAATAATTTTAAAGAAATTAACACACAACATCTATTGAAACATTTACAAGTACGTTGAGTACTTGCAAAACATTTTAAAAACCTACATTCTCAATTCTTTATACCTCTATAAAGTTGATCATTTATGATATTTATATTGATTCTTCTTAGTATTTTGTAGTAACATCTCAATAATATTTAATAAAATTAGCAATTTTAGTTTTTAAAATCTGAATATTTTAAACAACTCATTAAGTAAAAAACAACGAGAAAAATAATGATTAACTTTAATAAAGTACTAAAGAATAAGATAGATGAGTATTACAATAATCGGTATATAAGTTAAGTTATGAAATTGTAGATAAAGAAGAACTATTGAATACATTACGTCAAACTTTAAATAGAAATACTCAAACTCACTATTGTTTGTTTAAAAAAGCTAATAAGAAATTACAAACTACCCCACTGAAAATTTAAACAAAATAGTCAAAGAAAAGAATAAAATGTTAATACATAGATAATGAAGATGTGATTGACCAATTAAATGAAGAACATGATGGAATAGTTACTAATCTCGAAAATGAGTTATCGAAATAATTGAAAAAAATGAACAAGACATCCAAATATTGTTAGAAAATTTAATCAATAAACTAAAGCTGATACCGAAACCCAGGTGTTGAAGTTATTTTACGGATGGGGTAGTCCATTAGAATTAATAAGCATCGTTTCAACATTGAACTTACTATAGTTGTTTACATTCATAAACTATATTATATAGTAGGTAACACATAATATGTGATTTCAATACCATACACATAACTTGGCTATGGTCAATAAAACTAAACTTTACAATAGATAAGAATGAAATTAAAATTTATAGCCATTATATCTGTATTATATATTTATATATATATCTTCAAATCAATCATTATTAAATAATGTTACTATTAAATACCTAATTAATGTTGAATTGTAGATATAAATTTTATTGTACTTTATTACTGTATTACATTTCTATGAAAGTGATAAAATATACAATAAATATATATATAAATACCTTTAATATCACTTAGTAAGTATCTTAACACTGGAATATTTTTTATAATATATGAAACAAATAATAATAATAATTGTTGTAAATTTGTATTCGTTTCTGTATGAATCGAAGAATGTATTTTGAAGGTTAGAAGGCAGAAGAGCAAATCGACTATTTTTCAAAATCTTTTATTACATAAAATGTATAGTACTTATGTGAACATTCAATAAAATTTTCAAGTCTCTAACTTCAAAATTGCCCGAGTGATTGTTAAATATTGAAATCGAATTCGTTGAAATTTCAGTTTTCATGAAAAATGCCATTTTTTGTCATTTCTACCGATTAGGTTCAATTTTGAGAAATTCGAAAATGACTTAAATAAAGTACCAATTAGGTACGAGTACATCTACTTTCCTACCAGAAACATATGCTATTCGTGAAAATCGGAGCATTATTCCGGGTAGTAAAAGTGTCTTCATACTTAAAAAAAAAAAGACACACATCATTGTAAAACCAATACATTTTTCGCTAAGCTCGGAATCTAAAAAATTAAAAACGGCTTTTTTCACAAAACTATGGGGACGTGTGGTGTAGTTGGCATAACATTCGCGAAAGCTACCTAGGTGTTAAGCACTGTAGCTTAGGCATCAACAGCGGATAGGTGACGCCGTTTTTTTTTTTTTTATATTTGAAGACATCAAAAAAAGTACTAGAAAAATCCCTACTCTCAATTTTTTTTTTTCTGTTGAAAGTTGATATTTTTAGTTTTTTGTATTTTGTTTTTTTATTTTTATGTCTGAAGACACTTTTACTACCCGAATAAATAATGCTCCGATTTTAATGAATAGCATATGTTTCCAGTTGTAAAGTGGATGTTGTTGGTACTCTATTTAAGTCATTTTTAGAATTTCTCAAAATTGACCCTATGCGTTAGAAAAAAACGATGAAAAATGTCAAAAAAACGGCAATATATTAATCAATACCTACATTATCTGACTGAACTTCACTCTGTAGTGTTTCAAGTGAATGGCCCAAATTGATATGTAATGTTTGTGTGAATTCATGACCTCTGGAAGTTACTGAATTAAAATAAAATGATATAAATAGATACATATTTTCTACTTAAAATGTATTAGGATTATTTAATAGAATATAATTTGATCACTTAGAATTATATTCGCCATGTACCAAAAAAAAAAAAAATAATAATAAAAAATTGAATGTAAACGCCACTTTTTTTTAATATACTATTATATCATAATTTTTTTTTTATATAATACGTAATAATTCATAATATTTCATAATAAGTTGTAATGTTTGATTATATTATAATTAAATGTTGTGTAAACAATTTATATTAACAATTAGTTTTTTTTGGCTCTCCTGAATAATTTAGAAAATATCTCTTACGCTCTTCTGCCTTTTAACTATCGATTTTTCTTTAGTTTCATTATGCAAATTCAATATAATTGATTAATTAAATTAGATAATTATATTAGTATTTTGTATTTATGCAATAATTATACATACAAACAGGAGCCCTATTATTTATGACTAGAAAATATATAATTTTAATAATTTTTTTAAAAATGTTAATAATTAATCATCGTGGTGTATTGCAATATTGCTCATATAAATTAATAATAATACTAAAAGTACTAAAATTAATATAAAATATCATGTTTTACTTGAATTAAAAGTGTCTGTATTTATGTCTGAAATAATAATTACATATTTTGTTCATAAATACATAATTGATACTAGAACTAGATACTACGTTCACTAAAGTCTTCCAACTTCAATATAATATCAATTGTTCTTAACTTTCCTGATCTCCATAAAATATTGATAAATATATTTTTCTGATTTTGTAATTGTTAATCGATACACATAAAGATATCGAAATTAAGTTTGTACAATAATAGTATATAATATAGGTAAAACATTTTGAATTCTGTTTACATTTCAAATCTAGACTTACCGATTCGCTAAAGACATGTAATTTCCATAATTATCCCTAGTAAATACTGGGTAAATGATACTGCTTTAATATAATAAATCCTCCTGTTTACGGTTCGCTTAAAAACGTAAACACATTTTAAAAAGACCCTATGGTGACATGTATGGATATACATATAATATAATATAAGAAATATAAACTATGATTTATATTATTATAAATATAATATCCATTACATGATATAAGATATTTTTTTATCCCAGAAAAAACATTTCTAAAAATAGTGCTAAAAAAATTTTACGTATCAATTTTTTATATTTTCTATACGTTTGGATAGAATATTCTGGAAATTATAAACTTTATAATATATTATATTATAAAAATAAATTTGAAAACCTTCATATTTATTTATTGTTGAAGTAATAAAATATTTAAATTAAGAATAATTAAAATATTTTCGTTTATGTATTATTTATTATAATATAATTTTAATAAACAAAATATTAATAATATATATTAATATTCTAATTGTTATATTTAGCTTTTTATTAGTGAACGTAAATTAGTTAAATTATCATGTTGAAAATTAAATTAATTGTTCTTCATTACCTGCAATAAATGGTTGAATATAATCACGGAATTTTATGTGTAAATAAATCATTTTATCAAAATAAACCAATAAAATTTGATTTGTTGCTAAAGCTGAAACGAATTTTGTACAATTTTACAATATTATAGTATACTTATTACTTTATATTACTTTATCGTATTATATAATAAAAAAATATATTATTATTTATTATATAATAACATAAAATATTTTAATATAAAATGTTGTAATAATTATAAGTAAGGTATAAAATAAGTAGGTAAAGTAAATTCTTATACATTCTCCTATTCGTACCATAAAATAAACATAATATCCATTTCAGATATTTTTTTTTTTTGATAAAACGTATATAATTTACTTTAAAAATATTATAATATATGTCTTATAACATAATATAAAGATCATGAAAATTAGTTCGTGTGCTTTTTTGATATTTTTCATTCTCCAAAAATAAACTCAATCAGATTACTTTTACTGCCTCAAATTAGGCTTTTAGTTATATATATAAAAAAAAAAAAGCAAAAACAAAGGAAAATAAATGCGCATTTATGTAAAATAATAATTATCTTCGTTCAGAATCTAAATTAACATATTAATATAATTATAATTCAAATAAATTAAAAATAAAAAAATGAATATAAGTCAGAAAGTTATATGTCCTTAACGTTTTTAAATAATGCACACAAAATAAAATTACTCGAAAAATTATTATAATTTAAAAGCATATACCTATATAAATATAATTTAATTATTTTATACGTTTCTACCACTAAAACATTTTAAATTATGCAATCAAACACACCACCAAGTTTTTCGTATATGCGCGTAGCTAATGAACATATATTTAAATATTCTTGAAAAATGAAGTTTAGATAACTTTGTTGATTACTAAATCCGGTTTCTTCAATACCTGTAAATATATTATAACATTATATAAGTAAATAATAACATTACTCGCATGAGATGCATGTATTAGAAATTAAAAATTATAAAGTATTTTAACAATAAATTTAAACGATTCTTTTTTCACTAAAAAAATATTATAAAATACTTACTATTTACACATTTAATTATTTCAATTAAATCGGAATATATGCCTAATAAATGTTCATAATTTTTTATCAATAATATATGTTCATGAGATACATTATTTGTGTATTGTAATATTTGTAATAGAATTCTCGTATCTGCAATAAAATGTATACTATTGTTATTTTTAATATTAATAATTAACATAATAGAATATAGAAATAATAATTGATTAATAAATAATTATTTTATTTAAAATCCTTCTGAGTTAGTAATATATTTATATATATATATATATATATAATATAAATAAATATATATATATATATATATATATATATATATATATATATGTAATATGTATGTGTTTTTAATCTTCTATGTGTATTTTATTTCAGTATATCGATTATAATTTATGATAAAGTTACATATTTTTAAAATTATTCTTAAAGATTTTCACGTATGACGTATCTATTAAATATATCAAAGAAATTATTAATATTATTTTTAAGGAAGTAAAAAATTAATTTTTTTTAAATTGTTTTTTAAGTGGTTATACATCACCGTTATAGTTGACAATATTTGATGTATTGCTATATCTATTAATAACAATATTCCTGTAATCCCTATTCAAATTCATTAAATTTTGTTGATTGTCCAACCAGTTCATCATATTATTATCCTCAACTTCGTTTGTGAATACTAATTGAGAAATTTGAAACATTAATTAAGCAATATGTTAACAAAAATATTACATTTTATATATTATATAATAAAATATAAAGTATTATGCTATAGTTTTAGATTCAGAGCGAAGTGAAGAATAATGTATTGGTTTTACAATGATGTGTGTCTTTTTTTCCTTTTTTATTCTTTTTTTTTTTTACATCCGAAAACACTATTACTACCCGAAATAATACTCCGATTTCTAGAAAAACAAATGTTTTCGGTTGGAAAGTGGATGTAGTTGGTACTTTATTTAGATCATTTTTCGAATTTCTCAAAATTGACCCTAAGCAAGACGTAGAAAAGACGACGAAAAAACGGCATTTTTCACGAAAACTGAAATTTCGACGAATTCAATTATTTCAATATTTCACAATAACTCAGGCAATTTTGTATATAGACTTAAAAATTTGTATGGTTATTCACATAGCTGCTATATATATGCAGTGAAATTTTTGAACTGTTACGTTAATGTTTTTTACTAAATATAATACTTTGAATATTTCGTAAAATTCTCGTTTTTATGTATATAATGTTTGATAAAATTGGCAATTTTTGCTATTAAGGTCTGAAAATTTTACTGAGGTATTCCTTAATAGAATCCTTAAAAGATGTTCCTTAATATCATATCAAAATATTAGAAAAACTTCTAGTCTCAATTTTGTTTTATAACTGTTTTAAGTTAAAATTACAGTTTTCCTGAACAATGCATGTTTTTCGTTTTTATTCTATCGCATAGGGTCAATTTTAAGAAATTCAAAAAATAATCTATATAAAGTACCAATCGCATCCACATTCCAACCAAAAATATATGCTATTCGTGAAAATCGGAGCATTATTTCGGGTAGTAAAAGTGTCTTCAGACATAAAAAAAAAAGAAAGAAAAAAACCCACACATCATTATAAAACCAATACAATTTTAGGTTCCTCAGATTCGAAATTCATAAGACAACCATAATAATAATAATAATTAACATCATACAAAAGAGAGGAAGGGGAAATGATAATTTTTTTCTAAGATATAATTTTAATTGAATTATGTAAAACACATAATCGTTCAATTAAATAATTACTACAATAAAACATTAAACGAAATTGGACTTTCTGGCGTGGCAGTTTTGACGGGGCTGTTTTAGTGTGACCGTTTTGGCGTAAGCCGTTATGGCGTAACCCTATTATGGCGTAAAAATGATTTAATTCAAATATTTACTAAAATTTCCTTTAAATAATTTTAATAATAATTGTTATTTTATTTATATTAATAACATTTTTTTTATCAACAATTATTGCTCATTGATAACAAAAACATGATAAGTGATTTTTTTTTTTTTATAAAATTTAAAATTTTTTTATTTTAATTTTTTAATTTTTTAATTTGAGAATTAACTATTATTTTATTTAATGTCAAAATTATTATAATGTTTATTTTTATATTTATTTAAAGTAATTTTAAGGAAATTATTTATTACCCATAAATTTTTGTACCTATTTAATATAATCAATTTTTTTAATAAAGTATTTTTTCGCCAAAACGGGTTTACGCCAAAATAACTTCACACCATAACGGCTTACGCCAAAACGGCCACGCCAAAATGGTCAGGCCAATAGGTCCTAGATCCAACATTAAATTATAAAAAGATTATCGCACAACACGCTTAATTAATCATAATTATAATAAATATTAATATTAAAAACTTAATTATTCTCTTACTTGAAAATAAATGTTGACATGCTGTTTTTATATTAACTTGGTTTTCATCTACATTTTAATTAGATAGGTGAATATTATAACATATTATATTTTATAATAAAACGAAATACATGCGTGAAATGCATAATGTTAATGATAAGGTTAGTTATATCTTATATAGGTATTATAAAAGTTAAAATTTGATTAGATCATAAATTATCGAAATAAAAAAAAAACGATTATAAGTGAAGTTCAATCATATATTATACCATAAGTTAGTGATTAATAATTATAAATTAGTAAATAATTGTGGTTATATATAATAAAGTATAATTGATTTTATTTAAATTTATATAATGATATGTCCTACTCCTAACTTTAAATCTATTTTTCTAGCTAAAAAATAACATCATTAACATTATTTATTTCATTTGTGGTCATTTTATGTCTTCTTACCTGCATTCCACTGTTCAATAATTGGATGTTCCCAAATAGTCCTTCCGACTATTTCATCCAAACGAATTTTAAATATTCTACCAAAATCTTGTGGTGTCTCGGAAGTCAAGTATGCTATTAATAATTTTATGTATAAAATATATTAGTTATGTATTTAGGAATAAACACCAAATTATAAAATATATTGTTCTAAAAAATGACGAATTTTACTGCGAATAACGCTTCATATTATTATATTTGTAAAATAGAAGTTATAAGAGTGAAGCAACTAGATTTCTCTCTTATGAGGCGACAGTAAATAGACGGTGTTGTTTTGTTTCGTAATTAGATTGCGGCCAAATAACCATTTCCGTTTTATTCGAAAATACATGAAGCACTTATGACCGTACATGATCGTGAGTGAGTCTACGAGAAAAACATAATTTATCAATTTAAAAAAGTTAAGCCTAATATTATTTGTAAAGTAGCAAGATCAACAGGATAAATAACATCCCACTTTTATCCTAATTTAAAAATTTGTTATATTTATGAATTTGTCCAAAAAATGATCGATGAAAGTAATACTATACTATGGATCAAAAATGCCTTAAATCATGTTATTGATTAATCTATATTTTATGTAAATGATAAAATTTGTATTTTCATATGTATGTAGATAAATATTAGTTTAGTTATCCATGTAATTATGTATTAATTTTAATTTTAAATATAATTATATGATATCAACACTATCCAGGATAATTTCAATTCGATTTTGTGTTCTTCCAGTAAGAGACAATTAAATCATCAAAATTACCTCCAACAGATACGAGTATATCCCTTATTATGAAGATTGTAAAAACATAGGAGGAATTTTTTGAAGAAATATTGGGTGAACAAAACACATCAACACCAATGAAAAAATAAAAACATTCTTCGTTATTCTATTAGAAGTGCTATATAATATTGATATTAAATCTGAATTAAAAAAAACAAATGAAAATAAAATGAAATAGATGAAAAAAATATACAATATGATATATAAAATTGATTATTAGCGAATACCAAGATCAGTGACATGATTGATTTATTATAGATTATAAGATTGATATATTAATAAAAAAAAATATGATTTTTAAATGTATGATCGTTGTCACCTGTTACTAATAGACATTAGACTGTTAGTTAAATGCTTATAAAGAGAGACCCAATAAAATATAAAAAGGACGAGCATTAGACATTATAGTTCATACGTCATACCTGTATGTTTTCACTTTATCATAAGGATGTTACAAAATACATATATCATTAAACCGTTAATTTCACCAATTTAATGTAAAAAATTTTTAATGAAATGTAATTCTAATAAAATTTACCATTTAATATGTTATACAAAAATATCAAATAATTTCCATATTCATGATGTTCTATTGTATTAGCTATAACATTAATAAAATATATTAATAATAAAATAATAATAAACCTTATATTATTTAAAAAGTAACAGTTATTATATATTGAACATTAAAATATATTATTAAAGTACAGTAAAATATTTAAACATCATTATCCAGTTCATAAATATATGGTATAAATATATTTATTAATTATTATTTTATATTATACAACTATAATAGCGTATAGACAACGAGGGATGACAACACGAACTGTGATTGAAATTTAAACAATGTAGATAGATCATATTACTAGGAAATGCATCTAACACGTACAGACGAGCAACAACGACCCACTAACAACAACGCGACGAAGAGGACGGTGAAAAAGGGTCTTAGGATAGTCGCAACAACGTTTCAAAACCAATGCTGCACGGAGCACCGACGAGGATGAATGGATGACAATAGAATTGACACACGTGTCGTTGGCGGCGCCGGAGAACGTTCGGGATATGGCGTTGTTACGACCAAGAATAAATGACTTTCGAACGGAGGTGCACGTCCTGCGTTCGACCGATGCGCATTCAACACTATAATATTCAAAAAATTAATTTTACATTCTACAATGAAATAGATTAAATAATAATAATAAAAAACGATTAAGTCAGAAATATTATTTTTTCGATAATTAAAGAAAATCAACATTTTATATTTTACTATTTTTTTAATATTTCATGAGACATTTAAATTAAAAATAATAACAAAAATAATATTATATTCCATTTACTAAGAAATAGTTATTTTTTTAAAATTTGACAAACAAAAAATGTAATAAATTAGGGAATATTACTAAGAACATATAAAATTGGAACAAATGATAAATTACGAGTAGTTTATCACGTTAATGAAGACAATTTTTAATCTCTATCAAAAATTCATAAAATTATATTGAAATATTCCATATTTCATTCACCGAGTAAATATTTAAATTAAACATCATTGTTTATTTTATTTTTCGTATATTGCCGATTCGAGTTATTCAATTTTGAATTTCGGTTGCAATCATAGACATATTTTATTTTTATTTTTTTTATTTTATTAGAGATAAATTTCCAAGTTCTACATTGTCTTGGTATCTCTTAAGTTGGAGATTCCCAACCGCTGAGCCTATAAGACGGGAAAAACTACCAAAATTGACGACAATTCACTAGGAATTATTTTTTCATTGCATTTAAATTTTAATCAAACTACAACACTATCCTCTTTACAACAGTTATAACTCTTTATTATTATTATTTGTGTTCATTGTAATTGTTAAAATAAATGTTTTTTTTTTCAAATAAATCCTAATAAAAATATATTTATTTATTTATAATTTATGTGCCATGAAAATTTATTAATTGCCCAAGTGTGCCGTCAAATAAAAAAGGTTGAAAATCTTTAAAGTATCAAGTGTTTTAATTTAAATTATAATGTTAATAATATATTATTATATTATTCATTATAACTTCCTTCTTCTTTCTCTTCGATTTCTATTACTCTCTTTTTTGACATTATCCTACTATAATATATTTTTATTCCTAGCTCTCATAATTAAACAAATATATATATATATATATTATGTATTATTTATTAGTATGCAACAACTGAAGAAGAAAAACATCTCTTAATGCGTCAACTTGGTATATCTTCTAAGTCCATTAGTCCAGAATTGCGTAAATTTGCACTAACATTACATTTTTATTCACCAAATATATTTAATAAAGCTTTACCTCATCTCAGTTAATAATGTGATTATAATAATTATTAATTAATAAATTATAATAAAAAGTAAAAACCATAAATTTGGCGGGTAAATAAAAACCAAAGAGTTTTAACTTATAACGTCTTTGGTATTCCCAAACTATCTCTGTCTCTCTCGCACATATGTTTGCACCCCATATCACTATATATGCGCGGTCCATTCTTTTATATGTCTATGGTGTATGGTTGCAATATATTTTTTTTGTAATAGCAATATTGTATTATCTCACATAATGTAAATTAATTTTACATTTTTAAATTAAACATGACGTATATAAATTCTACAATTAAACATAAGATCTACCCATTATAAATTAAAATTTTTACTATCCAACATATAAACAATTAAATATTCTAAAAAAATAAATGTATACCAGATACCTATTTGTATTTAATTAATTTATAAAATTACTTACCATCTATAAACTTTAATAGTTTAATTAATATTGATTTGTATTTTATACCATTCTCTGTTCTCAATTCAGAAAAAAAAAAATTATAATAATGTTGTATAAAAATACGAGCATATACACGATTCATGATAAATTGTACCTCTAGGCGTACCCGTTTTGTACCAGCAGCGGTCAGACTACACCTATTAATTCTCCCACTCCGTTCAAAATTATAGATTCTAAGCGAAGCGATGAACGTATTGGTTTTACAATGATGTGTGTCTTTTCGATTCTGAATGAAGCGAAGAATGTATTGTATTGCTTTTACAATGATGTGAGTAGGTACTTGGTTTTATGAAAAGGAATTGTGCCGAATTCAAGTTAATAAAATATTTTACTACTCTTTATATTGCTTTAGTTAGATCAATTATAGAATTTGGGTCTGTGGTTTAGAATCCGTCTCAATCTGGTCTTATAGAGAAGCTTGTTAAAATACAAAGATGTTTCTTACATATGTTTGGTTATAAAATGGGCTTTCTAAATATGTCTTCTTCTGATATTGCTAACCGTATTGGTCTTAAACTTTTAGCTACTCGTCGCAAGTATAATGTATAATTTAATAAATGGTACCTATGCTAGATTGTCCAGAATTTTTATCTTTAATTGGTTTTAAAGTCCCTGTATTTAATTCTAGAAATATTTTAAGTTTTTATGTTCCCCCTAGTACTCGTAATTATGTTATTAACAGTCCAATATGTCGTTTGCCTGAGTCATGTAATGAAGTTATAAATTTTGATTTTAATTTTGATTCTGTGTATAAATTAAAATTATGTATATTTCATTAATTGTATCTTTTTACCTGTATGTCTAATGTAAAATTATGTAAAATTATTATATAATTAGTTATCTTCTGTACTTTTAACCCTTGCGGGTGTTAATTAATAATAAATAAATAAATAAATAAATAATGATCAACAAAGTAATACGGGTGAAAAATATCGATAACGATGACGGTCGCTAATCGGGAGACTGCCGTTCGAGAGACTCAATTGTATATATAAATTTCATATGCTCGACTAGGCGGAAGATGGGGGTAGATTGTATAGACACAGAATAACCAGAAAGGACACTCAATGAGAACTCAAAAATCGGTAAAATTTCTGGCGAATCAATGTAGTCAGAAGTAGAAAATAATTAAAGATTCCTCATGAGCCCATGAGTGACACACTGTTATCCATTGGTCACATGTCACCCCGCGACCTGCTCCACACAATTTCGAATTACGGTGACTCGTTCACGTTGCCGACTCTGTCTGATTCATCTTGAATTTTAAAAAACCGCGAATTGAACAATGTTGTCAGAAAAAGAGAAATAAGAAAATTACTCTAAATGTCTACAATGACTCGCCAGCAGGTATAGAAAATCTGCCCCCCCCCCATAAGAACCCATGTAATTCTCAAAAAATGTCTTTTCTGGTTGTTCTGTGGTATGATGTTATTTAGTATATTATTGAGAATAGACTCATTCAAAGTTTCTGCCGTTGGCATCGCGGTAGTCACATATTTTTCTTTAAACACAAAAACCTGCAGCGTGTTGATCGTCCGTATTAGACCATTTAATTTAGTTATTCTTCATTATATCACTGTGTAGTATAACTATTACAATTATAATAATAATAAATAGGTTTTTTTTATCATTTTTGTTTTAAATTTGTTTATTAAATTTTCAGTCTCCCCAATGAATTTACTTGCGAGACGCCATTGCTAAACATCAATATTTTTACAAAACGTCTGAAGTCTAATACTTATTTAGACTGATTAAAATATGAATTACTATAATGTGATAATAAATCTTGTTTTACTTTTCTGAGTGACAATGTGATGTAATCATTTTTCGATGGCGAAATTAATAAAGAATAATGGAATGTTTATTTTGTACAAAATATAAATCAGATTTATTTTTATTATATTATTATGAATTCATGATTCATAATGTTTTTATATATTATTTATATATTTATATATAGGTTTATATTTTTAAATAAATATATTTTCAAAATATATGTTCACTTACGAGTTAATTTTTGAAAATGTATCCTACCACTTGAACGGTACATTATTTCATTTTGAATTTCATTTAGATTAAACAAGGTACATGCTTTGCTTAAATGTGCTAAATATTGGTTATTAAATTTATCATAATTATTAAAAGTTATTACTAATACATCAATGAATTAATAAAACATATATTTTTTTATATAAAACTAGTAATGTTCAAAATTCTTTATTTATTAATGACATCACTATAAACATACGAGTTACGACTACGACTGACTATATCTACAACATAATGAGCTATCAGCTCCCCCCTTATCACAATTTCTTCTACAAATGTACATTTTATTAAAAATAAATAGCGGTGGCATTGGAGTATATTATTTGTAGTACTTATATTAATTTATTAAAATCGGTGTTTCACTATGTAGTGAAATATTGTACAAAATCATGAAACATATGCGTCAAATCATTTCTTATCGTAATTATACATAAATACATTAGTCTCTTTACACATTAATTTAAAAGCGATCTATTATGTTTAATCTATATGCAACCACAATCACATATTTATATGTAACAATTTTCACATTAACTATACTCTATTCAGAATAACCTTGCCCACTCGACCGACGAAAACTCGTCTGGTTCGCGCATGTCTGTTTCCACCGTGAGCGCTGATGTTAGGCGTGTTGCCGCCGCGCGCCGTAACCCGTAAGTGTATACGTAGTGAACAATAATAAAATAATAGAATATAGATTATATTTTTATACTTATTATACTCATAATTATTATGATCATCCGTATACACGGCGGCGGCTATCGATAACGACGCGATACGATAGCGGACGACAACTAACGACCAATCACGGCTAAAGGCCCCGAGGGGGTCGGACGAATGCCAGCGGCTTAGTTGCATGCGCAAAAGTGTGCAAGGTTATTCTGAATAGAGTATACTAACTTAATTATTATTAATTAATTTAAATATTAATCGCGATTTTATGTTCATTAAAGGTTTTGAGACTTATATAATTTGCATACCATTGTTAATTTCCAATTATTATCGACATTAATCGTAACATAATACGTATACTATGCATAGAGATGTGAATATATTAGGTATATACCCAATGGTAGTTATAATTCTAGTAGGTAAACTAGAGGCAACTAATTTAAACACGTCATGATCTTATTAAAATATTTAATTGATATTATTTGTTTTTGCTATTTAGATATTATTGTAATATTATTAGATACCTACATAATTTATTCATTATAATTAATTTAAAAATTTAAATAATTATGTATATTGTGAATTATAAGGTATTGAATGTAGCAGCGGTTCCCAAATTTTTTAAACGTAAATTAGAAATTGGTTTTCTCTTGATATCTTAAATGTACATTATAAATTAAATATTAATCTTAATTCACCTGGTTGTAATCATATTGTTGTAATTTAAGAGCAAATATCAGTCATTTTTGTGACGCCCCTTTAAAAACAGTCATCAGTGATGCACCAGAACCGGGCTAACCGATGGAATATACTAATATTTTGGTCGTTTGACATATTAAAACATTATTTTAATGCAATTATTGTATAATATATTCGAATTAATATTTATATACAATATACGTACGTATAAAGAAATTATTTTCTTCGAAAGTTGGAAATTGTCCCATTAATATATCTATTGGCACCGGCTGTATATCAGGAACTGTAAATTTGGAAAATATAAAAATTTATATTAAAATTTATTATTATGATATTGTAAAGTATAACAATGTTAGTAATATACTAATATTATCATTATTATTAAAACATAATATTCTTAATAAAGGTATATATAATTATATGTTTATATAAATAACTGTAATTAATTAAAATTATTATAAAGTCAAGTTAATTGTTATATATTTCTAAAAGATGTTTCGAAAAACATATTTATTATTATTAGAAAAATAATTATAATATTTTAATATTTTGTTTTTTGTATAATTATAAAGTTATAAAAATAATAATATTATATTATAAGTTAAAATAATACAAAATCAAATATATATTAAAATTTAAAAATATTTCTTCTTTAATTATTATAATTTAGTAAAAAATACCAGTTCTACATAGGCAACATTACTTAACTTTGATTTTTATATAGTAAAAATTAATTTTATAATTATATGAATATATAGAAATATATATCATATTACTATATATTATAGTAATGATAATAGTATTAATATATATTATATATATATATACCTAATATTTAATGTATTATAGACAATGTTTATATTATGTTTTACTGAGTACCTATATTTTTATTTAAAAAAAAATCGGAACAAAAAAGTTTTCAATTTTTACCACTTTTACCCCGTTTAACCCCCTAAGGGATTGCATTTTGAAAAATCCTTTCTTAGTGGATGCCTACGCTGTAATAGCTATCTGTAGGCCGAATTTAAGCCTAATCCGTCTAATAGTTTGAGCTGTGCATTGAGAACACAGTCTATCAGTTAACTGTTTTAAATATACAGTATACAGATTATTATATTTCATGATTATATTTATGACTAGTTTTTGTTTAAAATTATATAAATAACGAATATCATGATATTCATATTAATATTTTATAATAAACATTTTATTTTTTAAAAAATACCATTAAAAATAATTAATTATGACAGAATACGCGCCAATCGATGAATAATGGCTTGCATCCGGTGTCTTCTTATTTGAAACGAAGTATTATACCTCATCATCATATAAATAAATTAGTTTATGAACATGTTTAATAAATGTATTTTTAGTAAAGCACAATTCGTGCAAACAATTTTTTTCAATATTTTCTATGTATTTCAAAATAGTATTCTGAACATACATATAAATATAAAATAATAATAATTATATTATTATTATAAAATTATTAATTATTATATACACATATATATCTATATACATACGTGAATAAACGACAGAAAATAATGCACAAAATATTATTTTTATAATAATCATATTATAGTTTTAAAAACCAAAAATTTAATTTTTTAAATTTAATAATATTAAAATAACTAAATATACATAATATTTCAAATTAAAATTTAAGTAATATAATCGTGTTGTATAATTTTATTGATTTCAATAAATTATAATTTTTTACTATAAAATAATAATGGACCTATAGAACCTCTATATACTCATTTGGTTTAAAATATATAATTCGAAAATATAATTCATGTATTAACGCATATACTAAATATAACATATCAATATACATAAATGCTAAGATTATTTATAATTATAATTGTTTATTTAAGTTATCATAGAAATTAAAATACTCTAATTACGTAAAACTATTATGTTTATTACATTCAAAGTACCTAACAGTTATTATTAAAGACCACATGTTTAAACATTATTTGATTAATCTGAAGATATTAATACCTTAAAAAAGCAAAAAGCAGGTGTGGAAAGGATACAGGATATTGTATACGTAGAATTTTTATTAGAATCATTTGAATGCAATGATAAATCTTTACATTCTAAAAACGATTCTGAGCGAAGTTCATCAGGTAATACATATATGTACCGAATAAAATTTTTACATTTATCAATATAAATAATGTATCAATAATCACCTAAATGAGTCGCCTAAATACCAAAATCTGATAATACTTCGCTCAGAATCGTTTATCGAAAAATAATGATTTATCATTGCATTCAAATTATAATCAAAATTCAACACTATATCGTCTTTACACCTGTATCCTTTCTATACCAGTATCCTTTCCCATGCTTTATTTATACGTACTTTAAACAGCTATAAAAAAAAAAATCGTAACTGCAGTAATTAACAATTAATTTTAACAGAGTTAAGTAAAATGTATTTAAACTTCAATATAATTTTAAAAAAAATTTGTCTATTTTATTTAACAATATTGTAAAATATTTTAATATAATAAGAAAAATCCATATAATTACATTAAATATTGATTTAACTGAAATTTCAACTTTAAACATCTATAAAAAATTGAGTCTTGAGATTTCCTAATATTTCGGAAGTATGTTAAGATATAATATATCAGTATGCTTCAATAAAATTTTCAAGAATTTTCCAAATTTTTGGATTTTATCAATTATTTAATAAAATGAGACTTGGGATTTTTCTAATACAATCTTAACTACTTTTCAATGTTTTTGTTTGGTGGTTCACGATTTTCAATTAATGAGATACCTAGCAATTTTGTACTAAAATATGCATTGCAATGTGCACACTCAAACATATTAATGAAGATAAATTTCAGAAAAATAAAATATTAATTTAAAATTTAATATAGATAAATATAATACAAATACATATAATATAGTATAATATAAGACAGAAAATTATAAAAAATGAATTTAAATAATTTAAAATTTAAAAATATGTTTTGGCATAAAAACGATTTTACTTTTATAATGATTATGGTATGATAAGAAATACGATATAATTGATAAAAAAAATGATATTATAATTGATAAGAAATTTTCTCTTTGCGTCTTTAAACACTCGTGTTGGTTGAGAAAGAGAATAAAGAGGAGCAAGTTTTTGTACAAGTGTTAGATAATGAGGTTTGTTTTTATGTACCTCCTGATGTTAGAATGGTTTTGGAAGTATGAGTTGAGTGTGACCAAATCACAAAGATATAGGAAAATAGAAAATAAACACCTAATTTAATAAATCTTAAATATAATTTATACTAGTATATTGGATCATTTGTTTTTATGATTATAATAATATACGTTTAAAAAAAAATATAAATTTATGATTAGGTATAAATAAAATATGAGTGTTCTAATTTTAGTCACTTATTATAGTCAAATTTTAAATGAGTATATTAACTTATAGAATATTACATTAATATTTTATATGGGTATTGAAAATCATTCATTTATTTATATTATAACGTATACTATGTTCCATTTTTGTTCATTTTCCTTAAATAATGATTAATTCATAACTACGAGTATATATAATGTTATATGGATATTTTATACCTTTATAAAAAAAAAATGAATATTAATAAATTTTATTATGAATCCTGTATTATGATTAATAATAATTATATATAATTAACATAAATTATAAATACATAATTACCTGTTATTATATGTTGTTTGTTTATAATTATTAAAAAATTCAATCAACTTTAAGCATTATATAAATTTTTTTCTCTAATGTATAATACTTACTTACTCAAGTGAAATATTATAACATCAATTAATGGACTCTAACAATATTTAATGCTAATTTTTAATAAAATGAACACTCTTGTGTATGTTTTACAAGAGTCTCTGATCGCTATAATATCCATAATAATATATTATCATTTACGAGTAGGTATATGGTTTATTATTAGGTATAATACCTAGTGTATAAAAAGAGTTGAATAGGTAGTTTATATTTTATTTTGCTTGTTGTTCGCTTCCATCACTTGTATTGTGAACATCGTAATATCATGTAATATACTTTAATACCTATATATTTTATTGTTTTTCTAATTATTAATTATGAGTTTGATTATAGTAATATGTTTTTCGTTTTGTGAGTGACCTTTGATAAATAAGGTATTTATTATTTAAAATATATTATATTATAATTAATTTTAGAAATTAGAATTAGAATATAAAAGATCATTGAGTTTATAATTTATTGCAAAAAGAGAAAAAAGATATTATACTTTGGTTATTGTTAATTTTGTTTACATATTACCTATGTTATTATTTAAAACAGTTATTATATTTTTTTATACTTATTAGTTTATTACTATCGTATGTCCAACTATTGAATTTGATAAGTTTTTATGAATTATTTATTAATTTAATATTATTAGATATTTATATATTTGTTACATAAATCCTTTTTATATTTATATTGTGAATTATTATAAATAATATATTCGTATGTCATTAATATTAGCCATTATGCCAAATATTGTTAATTTATAATTCCTTCATCTTCATTTTACACATTAAATAAATTTATTTTTCCGTTCTTTATTTAGGTGTCGGGGTAAATGACAAATAGCTTGTACTTCCCGTCCCCTCCATTTAGATTTCAACATAAGAATTGCAAAATTTTATCACATAATATATTAAGTATATTATATGAACACCAAATAATATTACCAAGTCTCTACGTTCGATATAAATGCCCATAAAATTCCTAAACGAGTCTCCTAACTGCAGGCGCGGATCTAGAAATATGAAATGGGGTAAAGGGCAAATTTTTATATACAGAATACAGAAAGACGGTTTATATATAATTTTAGTAAATAGACATAAAAAATATTATAAGCTAATAAGCTATAATCTATTTTCAAATTAAATTTTTTTTCTTTTCTTCCATATTCTTTATGTAATATAAAATATAACAAAATAATAATATACAATTACGATTTGTTAATATTATGAAAGATTAAAAACATCGATTTTGTTATTTTTAATTCAAATTGAAAGTTCTTTGTTAACTAATATTTTGGAACTCTAGGTATTAAATAATTGTTTCTGATAACTTCTACACGCTTTAATTGATAATATTTGGTTAACATAGAACAAATATTTTATTTTAAATACTATCGATTTAGTTACATGAAAAGGAATATTTCTTTATGAATATATTGATTGTTGGAAAAAATTAGTAGAAATTAATTACCGTCTAAATCTAAATTTTACAGCTCATTAAACGATGAAATGCACAGAATGTTTGGAAAACATTAATTATAAATACATTAGGTGAATATAGTAGTTGATATTTGTGTCTGTCCTAATATTATCCAACATCTTCAAAAATTTTAGGAATCTTTGTTTATCTACATTAAATTTAGATGCGTCTTATTTAACTGCACCAGGTTTAGCATTTGATGCTGTATTAAAATTCTAATGTTAAACTTGAACGGAATGAACGGTTAAAAGATTGTAATATGCTGATATGTAATGTTCTAGCACGGTATACGGGGTGGTATATGTCAATCAGTAATTCGTTACACAATAGTTAACCTACCAAATATTTAAGGTATCGATTGTGATAAAAACAAACCTAATAAATACTTATATTTTGATTGTGTAAATCTGTATGGTAAATCAATGCTTGATATTTTACCATTCAAAGATTTTAATTGGTTTAATGATTTATCATTAGACGTTACATCAATTATTAAAGATGATTGTTATTATGGTTAGGTATATTTTAGAATATAACTAAATATAGTTATACTGGATATTGACTATCTTAAAACATTTTATAAAAAACACAATAAATTATCATATTTACCCATTAATGATCATACACCAAATTTGAAAGTAAAAAACTTTTAGCAAATTTTTTGTCTAAAAAAAAATTATGTAGTAGGTACCTACATTAAAGAAATTTGAAGCAGGCAATATATAACTGGACACTGCTTACAGGTAACAAAAATACATAGAATTATTATATTTTCTCAATCGAAATAGATGGTACCTTACGTAGAACTATATACTAATATGAAAGTTAAATCAAATAATGAATTTGAACGGCAATTTTGGAAATTATTAGTAAGTAGCATGTTCGGAAAATGTATGAAAAATGTGGGTAAAATATCGTTTATGAAATTACTTACAACCAATAAAGCAGCATGAGTAAACCAAATTTTTTATATAGAATAATATGCTCAGAAAATTTAATGGCTGTAATAATGCAAAATGAGAAAATTAAATTTGATAAACCGATTTACTCGTATGTTGAACTGACTATTCTGGACATTTTCAAAACTATTATGTAGGATTTTCACTACAATGTAATGGAAGCGAAATACAATAAAAATATTTCACTTTTATGTACAGTATTCAGATACTGATTCTTTGGTATTATAGTATTACAACAAATAATATTTTACTTGATTTAAAAAACGATTAAATAGACGACTTTGACACTTCTAATTTCCCAGGAAAACATTTTTGTAACAGAAATCAGTATAAAAATCAACCGGGTTTTTTTTAAAGATGAACTAAAAAGTGAAATACTGAGAGAATTTGTTACATTACGACCAAAATTATATTCATACATTGTGAGAGGTATAGAATTTAAAAAAAGCTAAAGCAGAAAAAAATATATAATTAACAAACATCTGAAATTTGAACATCTAGTAAAATCTCATGACTCAATTTTTTTATAGGTTTTTAAATTTGAAATTTCAGTAATATCAATATTTAAAGTATTTAGGTATATAGATAATAGATTTTTCTTATAGTATTTTTTAAAAATTTTGAAAATTTTATTGAAGCTTAAATACATTTTATTTTACTCAGTTCCAATAAATTGTGAATTATTACATCAATATATAACAAACGAAAAACCGTTATTGATCTTATGCATACCGTATGAGCCAACGGTCAAGTACGTAGTTTTTTTAGAATATTATGAATCATAATATTCTAAAAAAACTACCCATACCTGCGAAAATATACCTGCGAAAAGTTTCTAGACACGCCTATGATTATGATGTCTCAAGTGACTCAGGTGGTGCACTAGTTGCGCTGCTTTCATACTTTTTTTTCAAGTATTATTTATTTATTAGATTGTTAAATTACACTCAATAAAAACTTTTTATATTTTAACTTTATAAACTGTTTTATTTTATTTAATAAAAACAAATGAAATTTTCTTTCTTGGAGACATCGCTGAAATAGAAGGAACTAATTTTATAAAATTAACGTAGAACGTGTTACATTAAGTCCCCACGTATAAAGATTAGAAAGTTAAACTTATTATACGTGAGCTTACTACAACCGTGTAATCGTAATACAGTAAAACCAAAATGTTTCCCAGTAAAAATCGTGGACAAATATTTCGAATTGACGTGTAATCGTTATACGGTAACGAGAAAAAATCGTCTAGGAAATCGTGGACAAAATTTTAAAATTACAATTTGACCAAAATAGACATTTTTTCGGTCATCGAAAAATTTTCTCCACGATTTCCTGTACGATTTTTTTTCATCTCCCTGTAATTCAAAAAAATGGTGATTGAACATATAAAATATAACTACTTAAGCTAGATAAACAATTATTAGTTAAAAAAAAGTAAATAAATGTATTTTATAATTATTTTATTTACTATAAATTATTATGTGTTTGAAGTAATACTCAAAAAATTAATAATATTCAATACACTATATTCTGAAACCAAAAGACGAAGTTTCAATATATTCAATTTTTCTTGAAATGTATATGCACTTTCTATATTTGAAGAACTTGCATTTTCATCTGACCTTATTTCTTTTACTTCTAATGTATTAAAATTGATTATCGGCCAATTATACAATTTACAATCTGAAATTAAAATATGCTAATGAGAACCATTTAGGAAAATAATAAGTAATAATAATAAAATAAATAAGATATGAATAATGATCTGTTAGTGTTCAATGGATATAAATGAATATATTATAACAGTGTATTACAACATTAATACTTGAAAGTTATAATAAATCATTACTTTTGAAGAAAAGATTTAATAGAAAATTGTATTCAGATATTATACTAATATTATTAATGTCTAATAATAAATAAATGATTAAAAATTTTGATAATAAGTATAAAATTTAAATTTATATTTTAATTTAAGAATTAAAGTCAGTGTTATAAAATTAATTGACTTAATATAAATATCTAAATGATTTATTAAATAAATTTCCATGTATCTACATTCCATATTTCTTAATATTCATGAAACTATTAAATTCAAGATGGTCGAAATTATAAATTTTTAGTATTTATAATTATTTATAATTTTTTTATTTATCTCGGAATTTCAGTTTATATTAAAATATACTCGTATATCTTGGGAAATTTATACTAAAAAATATTTATTTATTTTTGTACTTTGCCTTTGACTAAGAACAAGTTTCTAATTTAAGATAATCGAATTTAATATAATTTAAGCCTATAAAAATGTCGTATTTTCATTTATCAGATATTGACGAAAATAGAATACCCATCTTATTAGTAACGTATATGTGCCGTTTGTCTTAATAAGAATTAAAATTAATTATATTTACATTGACCAACTGAATTAAAAGAATCGTTTTCTGAAAAAAAATTTAACATTACAACGCAGGTATTAAAAATATAATAAAAAAGCATGGGAAGTGATGTTGGTGTGGAAGGGATACAGGTGATATTAACTATACCAAAACGATTCTGAGCAATGTAACATTCGTATACACAACTAATCATCCTGGTGTATTAAACTGTGAGTTCATCAGATAATATATTGTACCGATTGAAATTTTTACATTTATCTGTCTTTACGTTCAATATAAATAAGCTATCATGTATCCCCCAAATGAATCACCTTAAGACCCAAATCTAACAGTACCCTCAGAATAATTTTGCGAATATAAAAATTTAACATTCCACTCAAATATTAATCAAAATACCATACTACGTCTAATTTCTAACTGAAAACAAAAACTGTTTTTGAAAATCTGAGCATTATTTCGAGTAGAAAAGGTGTCTTCAGACATAAAAAAAAAAGAAGAAACATAAAGGCACACTCAAAAACTTAAAATTGAGACTTGGTATTTTTCTAAAATTTTGGTATCGCATGAAGTATTATGTGAGTATAATTCAGTTAATTTTTCATACCTTAAAACGTAAAATTGCCAATTATATCAAACATTGTATACATAAAAACGATAATTTTACGAAATATTCAAAGCCTATATTTTGTAGAAAAATTAACGTAATGGTTCAAAATTTATCCACATATATAAAGTACCTATGAAAATACCGAATAAATTGTTCAATTCTGTTATTTTGAAATTTCTTGAGTTATCGTGATATATTGAAATCGAATTCGTTGAAATTTCAGTTTTCGTGAAAAATGCTGTTTTTCGTCATTTTTTAATAGTTTTTTCTACCACATATGGTCAATTTTGAGAAATTCGAAAAATGTCCCGAATAATATACCAACTACATCAACTTACCAATCGGAAACATATTCTATTCGTGAAAATCGAAGCATTATTTCAGGTAGTAATAGTGTCTTCATAAATAAAAAGAAGAAAAAAAAATAAAAAAGACACACGCATCAATGTAAAACGAAAACATTTTTCGCTACGCTCAAAATCTAAAATTATATTAAATTGTTTTAAGATATTATTAATACAAAGTCTAAATATATATTATTAATTTCTTTAACATATTGAATGAAAAACTGTAAGAAACCAACCTTTTTCAATGTAATTGTTAATTATGTATGTAAGGCTTTCTATAACATATAAATAACATGTATTTATTTATAAAGAAAATTAATTTGTACAAGATATACAAAGTATCCCACTAGTGTAGGATTTAATCATGTTTATAATTTTTTAACTGTTACTTTTTTTATAATTTGATTTTTGTAATCTATTCATGTGTGATAAAATCAAATTATTCGTCATTAAAAAACGTATGGGTTATTATATCGTAAATCTTAGCAAAATGTTATTTAAAACATAATAATATATATTTTTAATTAATAAGATTCGTTTGTAGACTTAAGATAATAAAAACAATATTAAAATCCTATACGTAACTAATAATTTTAAAAAACTGCGTTCTAAAATCTCTATTTTTCACTCAACACTATTAAAATGAGTAAATAGTTCTGGGACAATCTGTATACTTATTGATATTAGAATTATATTTTATATTTATTAGTCTTCTATATTAATTATAATTTGAATGTAATAATAAATCATTGTGTCCAAAAAAACCATTATGAGCCAAATTCAGTCAAATAATTAATTTTTTTTTATAATATTTATATTTGAGAAAGTATAAAGTAAGTATGGATAATTTCTTTAAATAAAATAAGACTTGAGTCCACAAAAATTACTTTTAATTAAATAGAGACGTAATATGATAACAAAAGTATCGACGCGTACATTGTCCTTTTATAATGTAAATTTCTCGTGCATGATGTCATCACTGGATGTTGATTTTATTATTATTGTAAAAGTTTTAACGAATTGTTTTGTGGCGAATTTAATTCCCAATTTAATAAATAATTCTTATTTTTGGACATTTCTATAGCTTCTCTTATATTTAATTAATTATTATTCGTGACTTGTTTTAATAATATGATTGCGTTGATTCAGTTCCGATCAAAAATGATTAAATTCTAGAGTGTTCTACTGTAAATATTGTTCAAAGCGAAGATGTCGCAACATTATTAATAGTAGGTAGGTATGTAGTTTATTAATAAAATCTCAAATGTTATATTAAATTTCTATAAAAATGATAAAAAAAAATATATATGTATATTCTACCTTTAATATCAATTAGTAAGTATTTTAAAACTGAAATATATAAAACCAATATTATATACAAATAATCTATAAATTATTATTATTATTTATTTTATAATTTAACTAATTTAATATATATAATTATAATACATACAAAAAGGAGCATCATTTTCTCTTAAGACTAGAATATATTTAATAATATTATAATATAATTTATGTATTTAATAATAATTTAGTGATTATTGTTAATAATTAATCATGTACGTATTGCTTATATAAGTTATTAATTTAATAATTTAAGTAATATTAAATATTAAATACTTGATTCAATGGTTGTATCAGATTCTGAAATAATAATTACATATTTTTATCACAATTGAGACTATTGCCACTAAAGTCAGTGAAGTCTACCAAATTAAACATAGATATGTCGATTCTCAAAGTTCCATTTAAATATCTCCATCCATAAATATATTTTTCTGTTTTTGTATTAAATGATACACCCCGAATATAGATATCAACATCAAAATATTACTCGTAATAGATAAAACATTTTGCATATTGTTTACATTCCAAAATCTATATTTACCGATATTCGCTAAAAAATAATATTTTATTCCTTATTACCTACTTATTAACTTATTTATTCCCTAATAATCATTCCTAGTATATACTGGGTAAACAGTACTGCTTTAACATAATAAATTATTATATCTTCAGTTTGCTTAAAACGCATATAAGATATAAGAAGTAAAAAATATAAATTATAATATTATTAAGATATCAATACATTATATAAAATATTGTAGATAAAATGTGAACGAACTTAGTTCACATAGTAGTTTTATTATTATTATTATTATTAAATGTTATATTCTAAAATAAAGGGAATTATATTTCAGAATACTTGTATTTTATGTCAACGGAGAAAATCTAATAATATTTACTTCAGTAAAATTTTCAAACCATAAAACACAAAACTGCCAATTTTATCAAACATTATACGAGTATACATAAAAACGAGAATTTTATGAAATTTTCAAAATCCTATATTTTGTAGAAAAATTAACATAACGGTTTCAATATTTCACCACATATATATATAGTAGCTACGTGAACACCCAATAAAATTTTCAAGTCTCTAACTTCAAAATAGCCCGAGTTGTCGTGTGGAATTCGTGGATATTTCAATTTTCGTGAAAAATGGCGTTTTTCGTCATTTTTCTAACGTTTAGGGTCAACTTTGATAAAATCGAAAAATTACCTAAATAATGTACCAATTACATCTACTTTCCAATCGGAAACATATAGGTATCTATATTAACACTCAATAAAATTTTAAATTCTTTAATTTTGAAATTTCCTAAGTTATCTTGATATATTGAAATCGATTTCGTTGAAATTTCAGTTATCGTGAAAAATGCCGTTTTTTCGTCATTTTTTAATCGTTTTTTCTATCACATAATGTCAATTTTTAAGAAATTCGAAAAATGACCTAAATAATGTATCAACTGCATCCACTTTCCAATCTCTTCGTAAAAGTCGAAGCATTATTTCAGGTACCTAGTAAAAGGGTCTTTAAAGACATAAAAAGAAAAAAAGAACACTTCGCACACTCAGATACTCTCAAAATCTAAAATCTAGGGCATTCCGACTGGTGTGGAAGAGATATAGATATAAATAGGATAGGGTTGAATTTTGACTACAATTTTAATGAAATGATAAATCATTACATTCGAAAATCTATTCTGAGTGACAATACTGTCAGATTTGAGTTTTTACGCGACTCATCTAGGAGTTTTATAAAAAAATATTTTTATTGAACTTAGAGCCTATTAAATGTAATAATTTTAATCAGTACATATATTATCTAATGAACTTCGCTTAAAATCGTTTTCACAAATTTAATGATTTATCATTGCACTAAAATATTAATCAAAATTTAACACTATCCTCTTTCAAATTGTATCTACACTAGTATCCTTCCCTTGTTTTAATTTTTCCAATTTTCAGGCAAGATAGTGCCTCCCTACCTCACAGGATAACTGCAATGTAAATTAATTTAATGTTTAAATAAATAAATTTTACTTAATTACCTGAAATAAATTGTACAAAATAACACCGAAATTTTATGTGAAAATACAACATTTTATCTTGATGACACGTTAGCATTTCATTTTCTAAATTATCTAAAACGAATTTAATAAAATATAATAATTTTATATTTAACAATACCTTTTTATTATTAAAAATAAAAATCATAACATATTATACTAATAGTATTAATATAGGTAATTAATTAGTCTAATATACACTGTTAGAGTTATTAGTGAAATCTCATTCTCGCACAATAAAAAATTTATTATTTCCATACATTGGTCGTAGTTTCTTTATTATACTATTATATTAAAACATATTAAATGAGTAAACCTATTTTTTTTTTTTAATGGTTCAGATTTTAATTCTTTTTTATTTTCCTTTTTTTTTGTACTTTTTTTTTTCTTTTTTTACGAAAACTATAACACAAAATCATTATCTACCTAATTAAAAATATTACATAAACCTACAACATAAAAAAAAGTTGTAGGTATGCAACTCGAAATTAAATTAATTATAACATATTATGATATTTAGAATAGGTAAAACTAATCATCATTAATGTAAATATTTCAATTAACACTTCTAAATTATTTATCTATATTAAAAAGAAGATTATATAAAGATTTCAAAAATTTAAATTTGCAATTTGCTAATTTGTAATTAATATATTAAAGATAACAAGTCATTTTATATATTCCTACCTCTTACTTATTTATTAATTTATATAATATTTTAAAATAAATATGTAACTAATATCCATTCTATATGTATAGATAATAATAATATAAATATAATAATATTATGTTTTAATCTTCTTGTAATTATTAAATGAAAACAGGTAATATACTTTCAAATATCAATTGACAATTGTACATTACAACATTACATTTGAAATAATATTTTAAACTAAATTTCCTGCATCACCGGTTGATGGATGTACACGAAGTTTGTTTTTAAGTATTACTCTACGTATGTATCTACATTTATTAAAATTTAAAATCAATATAACCATACGGAATTTAGCTACCTAAGTACAATATCTATGTATAATCTCAATAAAATTTTCATTTTAATCCTATTTTGAATAATATTTTATTAATAATTATCAAAAAATTAATGAAATAAAATTCATTAAACTTCATTTACAGGTTCACATTTAAATCCTCAAATCGGGCATTCACGCATAAAAAAAATAACAGAAATGCAATGAAAAACCAATGCATTCGAAAAAACGATTCTGAGCGAAATTCAGTCAGCATAAAGAAATTCGAAAAATGACCAACATAAAATACCAACAAAATCTACTTTTCAACCGGAAAAATATATGCTATTCGTGAAAATGGAAGCATCATTTCGGCTAGTAAAAGTGTCTTTAGACATAAAAACGAGAAAAAGACAAAAACCTAAAAATATCGAATTTAAACAGCTATAAAAAAAAAATGAGACTAGGGATTTTTCTAATATTTTGATATGATGTTAAGTAATACCTATGTAAATATACTCCAGTAAAATTTTCAGACCTTAAAATACGGAACTACCAATTTTATCAAATATTATATACATAAAAACGATAATTTTACGAAATATTAAAAGTCCTATATTTTGTAAAAAAAATTAACGTAACGGGTCCACAATTTTATCATATATTTAAAATATCTATGTTAACACCCAGTAAATTTGTCAAGTATCTTACTTCGAAATACCCCAGTTATCGTGAAATATTAAAATCGAATTCTTTAATATTTCAGTTTTTGTGAAAAATACCATTTTTCGTCGTTTTGTCTACCGCTTATGATCAATTTTGAGAAATTCAAAAAATGACCTAATTAAAGTACCAACTTTTTCCACTTTCTAACCGGATACATATGTTATTCGTGCAAATCGGATGATTATTTCGGATGGTAAAAGTGTCTTCATATTAAAAAAAAAAAGACACACATCATTGTAAAACCAATACAATCTTCGCTTCGCTCAGAATCTAAAATGAATGAAATTCATAAAGTCGTGTTTTTATTACATTGTCAAATAATTGATGCAAAATAAAAATAAACTTTTATGTTTCTAACACTAACATATATTGAATTGTGCAATTAAACACACCCATAATATTTTGATTTATAAGCATTGCTAAGGAAGATATATTTAAGTATTCTTGATAAATATTATATATATAATTCTGTTGAGTTCCATAGCCGGTTTCTTCAATACCTGTAAATATGTTATACTTATTGTAAATCAATAATTTCATTTAATTTATATAATAAAAATTTTAAATGAAATAATTTACTTCACATTAATATAAATAATAAATTTCATATTCAAAAATGAAACCAATAATATTATCATGATATTTTATATTTAATATCCAGAATATTATAAAAGTAATAATTTTTATCCCTCTATTTTAGATTCTGAGCGAAGCGAAGAATGTATTGGTTTTACAATGATGTGTGATTTTTTTTTTTTTTTTTTTTTTTTTTTTTATGTCTGTGTACAAAAATACTACCCGAAATAATGCTCCGATTTTCACGAATAGGGTATGTTTCCGGTAGCAAAGTGGACGTAGTTGGTACTTTACTTAGGTCATTTTTTGAATTTCTCAAAATTGACGCAATGCGGTAGAAAAAACGGCGAAAAAATGACGAAAAAACGGGATTTTTCGCGAAAAATGAAATTTCGACGAATTCGATTTCTATATTTCACGATAACTCAAGCAATTTTTAAGATAGAGACCTGAAATTTTTTTTGGATGTTCACATAGCTACTATATATATGTGGTATAATTTTGGAACCGTTACATTAATTTTTCTCCAAAATATAGGACTTTGAATATTTCGTAAAATTCACGTTTTTACGTATATAATGTGTGATAAAATTGTCAATTTTGGGTATTTTAGTCTGAAAATTTTACTGAAGTATACTTACATATTACTTAACATCATACTAAAATATTAGAATAATCCATTGTCAAAATTTTTTTTTATAGCCGTTTTAAGTTGATATTTTTAGGAAAACGAAAATTTTAGAATCCATACATATAAATAAATATTCTGAAAACACTTTTACTACCCGAAATAATGCTTCGATTTTCACGAATAGCGAGTTTCAGATGTAAAAGTGGATGTAGATGGTACTTTATTTAGGTCATTTTTCGAATTTCTCAAAATTGACTATAAGCGGTAGAAAAAACTTCGAAAAAATGACGAAAAAACGGCATTTTTCACGAAAAATGAAATTTTAACGAATTCAATTTCTATATTTCACGATAACTCGGGCAATTTTTAAGTTAGAGACTTGAAAATTTTTTTGGGTGTTCACATAGCTATTATATATATGTGGTAAAATTTGGGAACCGTTTTTTTAAATTTTTTTACTAAATATAGGACTTCGAATATTTCGTAAATTTATCGTTTTTACGTATATAATGTTTGATAAAATTGGTAATTTTTGGTATTAGGGTCTGAAAATTTTACTGAAGTATACTTACATATTATTTAACATCATACTAAAATATTAGAAAAATCCCTAATCTCAATTTTTTTTTATAGCTGTTTTAAATTGATATTTTTAGTTCAAACGAAAATTATAATCTGACTGAACTTCGCTCAGAATCGTTTTTTCGAATGCAATGGTTTATCATTGCATTCAAATTCTAAGTAAAATTAAACGCTATGATCCGCACACCTGTATCCTGTGCGGCAGGAGTATCAGCTCATCTTTTTTAATGTATATGTCTAAATTATGGAAGAAATTTGTGCATGGATATTTCTATTTTTTACAGAATATTTCACAAGACACGAGTAACGAATTTTTTTTATGCAAAAATATAGAAAAATTAACATTTTGTTATGTTAATAATTACTAATACTAATATTAGTAATTGAAACATCCTTAAAGGGCTTATATTGTCATTTATTAAGGAGTTCAATATAGGCAATTTTCATAAAATATACCAATTAGTGTAGTCATTGTGGTAGTCGTAAATGGATTTTAGTGTATGTCTGTAGTACAGTCCTTCATGGCGTAATATATATAAAATAAGAAGGTAGTTCGCACATGCACATGTCGTTGAAAACACAAGGATAAATATAATATGAAAAAAAAACTGAACTATTTAGCAGTTTTTCTTGACAAAAAACATGTACCTAGTTGAAATGATCGGATTTCAATTTTGAAAAAATATTTAGATTCAGTTACAAATTTACAAGAGATCGTATGAAATACTTCTTTACATAATTAAATTTATAATTTATTAATTGTATTTTTAAAAACGTATTTTGTTACAATAATTAATCTTTTTTTTTATGCAAATAGAAAATGAAAATTGAAAAAAATACGGCCTACAATATCTAGAATAATTATTTCTCAATTCTAATCTTCTTTCAGAATTGAAATCCGATCACACCTACAACAAGTAATATTGTCAAGAGTTTAGGTAGTTTTTAACAAAAATATTGGGAGTAGAGAGGCCCATTAACAAATTAACAAATAAATACTAAATTAAAATTTGAAATTTAAATTTTTGGAATATTACGTGTATATTAGTAAATTTTTTAAATTAAGATACTTAAATTTTGCAGACTACTAAAATTTTTTCCACTCTTAGTCTAGTTAATATAACACTTAATAAGGTTACCTCTCAGCGTGGTTTAGTGAGAAAACAAGCGTCACTTTCGATCTAATGAGGACAGTTCGTGCGAATAACGGTAGGGGATTAACGAAATAGTTGGTGACGATTTACTCGTATATGAGAGAGACACAAGGATAATAATAAATTTTAACCTTGGTTTTGGGATTAAATAGTATTACGGGACAAAAATCAAATGAAGGGTAGTAAGTCGTAGTGAACTACGATGAAATTAATCCAGTCCACCATAGAAATATAATTATTGTCGCTAATCAACAATCTACGATAATTAAACGATATACAGGGTGATCCAAATAACTTACTACACTCATTTACTCAGTCAATTTTGAAGTTTTTCAATTTTTTTTTTTTTTACAAAATATTTGGTGTACCTACATTACACTATATTCTTACATAAACAAATAATTTTTTATAATTTTTTTTCCTATTAAATTTGTAGTTTTTATATTTTTTTTAAATGGCATGCTATATTTTTTAATTAATAATTTAAAAATAATTTTCGTGAAGAAATTTTTCATTTTTTTCAATTCGTTTTTATAATATACGTCTTTGAAATTTATTTATTTTTCATACATAGGAGGAGCTTTAGTCAGTTTTTTACATCACTTTTACTACGGTTCACACTTTCAAATTTTCCATACGATTGTACATTTTATTATTATAAAATTAAATACTTATAATTATTGTGCATGGTTTATTTATAAATACACCTAATCTGTATTCGTATCATATTATTATAGCGGTTATCGTTAAACGTTAATAAATCTACGACTATGTGAGATTATGAGGAGAGATGTAGGTATTTAATTGATTGTGTTTATCATCATAATTGGATACTAAATTGGAAATACACACTCGTAATATTTTTTAGGTATATTGTGATTTAATAATAAAATACTTAGGTATTATTAAAAGTATTTGTAAACAATGAATTTGGCGTCTCCGAAAAAGTACTTTTATTATTTAATAAATATCCATTTAAGAGCTTAATGAAAATTACTGTAGTACATTGAAAAGTTAACAAAATTAAAAATGACAAAGGAATATAATTCTTATAATTTTTTTACCTATCTTTTGGTATAAATAAATATATAGCATGCCATTTAAAAAAAGTTTAATAATTCAAAAATCAGCAAGAAAAAAAATGTAAAAAATTGTATTTTTATATAAAAATGTAGTGTTATAAGTTCTATATATTTTGTAAAAAAAAAAAAAAATTGAAATACATTAAAATTGACCGAAAAATGAGTGTAGTAAGTTATTTGGATCACCCTGGATTATGTGTAACAGGCGACTGAGAAAAATAAGTAATTTTATATAAAATTGTATATATTATATCCTGAAATCGGTTCACAAATAAAAAAAATAACAAATATATCTTTGTAAATTTGTAAAATAATTAAATAATATAATATTAATAGTTCATCTTTGTATATTTGTACAATAATTATATAATATAATATTAATAGTTCAATGTTGATAAAAAAAAAAACGAGCTGATACTAGGAGGATATAGGTGTGCAAATCATAGTGCTTAATTTTAATTATAATTTTAATTTAATGATAAATCATTGCATTCAAAAAAACTATTTTGAATGAAGTTCTGTCAGATATGGGCATTTAGGTGACAAGGGATTTATGAGCATTTACGAGTATATTGAACTTAGATACTTGAAAATTTGTTAGGTGTTCGTTCATCTATGTAATATATGAGTAATAAAATTTTGCGTTTTAAATATTTAATAGAAAATGTCAAAATTTTAATCAATATTAACATTAATTGTCTCAGAATCGTTTTATCGAATGCAATGATTTATCATTGCATTCAAATTCTAATTAAAATTAATCACTATGATTTGCACACCTGTATCCCTGCGGTAGGAGTATCTGCTCTTATTTTTATAAAATTAACTTTGTATTGATAGATGTTGAAATAATGATATTTTTACATAATAACAATACTAGTTACCAATTTTGTTTGTCATCTTTTTATTTAGTTATTCTTCCTCTTTATATTATATAGGTACAATAGTATTAATTATCTAATTCACACACTCAAGTATAAACACATACAAACACAATGATTTGCCCGGCATCCCCGACCACTACTGATTGAACTACCAACACGTAAACACACATAACTACTCAAGTAATGTTTCCGATCGGTCGTATAGACCAGATATGGCGAATAATATTTAGGTTGGTGTCCTGCGTGCACGTACTATGGTTATTACGTTCCCGGCTGTACAATACGAATACTAATTCTTATTACTTCTCTAAAGTTAATGATTCCAAACATTTTCTAATATTTAAGATAAGTAGCATATATAATAAATTTAATGTTATTAAATATTTTTAAAATAAATTATGAAATTATGTGATCCTCCATTAAAATTAAACATTTATTATAAAATACTTACTATTTACACTTTCAATAATTTCAATGAATTGGGAATATATGTTTATTACATTTTCATAATGTGTTATCAATAATAAAATTTCTTCAGATACATAATTTATGTTTTGTAGTACAGAAATCAAATCTAGAATTTAATGTAATCTACTGTTAATTCTACTGATACTAATAATTCACATTCACATTATAGAAATAATATTAATTATATATATATTGTTATAATCTGTATTTAAGTTAAAAATAATGATTATAAATTACGATAAATGTGTATTATTTAAAATTATTTCTTAAATAATTCCTCATATGAGGTATCCACTGTCCATCTGATATACTAAATAAATTGTTATTTATTTATATTATTTTAAACTTTAAACACTACAAAATGTAACTTTCAAGACACAAAAATATAATACATGAAATTATTATAAATTATATTCAATATTCAAAGTAATTATGCATCACCGTTGTAGTTGACAATATTTGATGTATTTCGATATCTATTAATGGTCAAACTCATATTATCCTTTTCTAAACGTTTTTTATATCTGTTATTGTCCAACCACACTATCATGGAATTATCCTCATTTTCATCTGTGAATACTTATTAAAAAAACATTAATTAATTAATATAATATGTTAATGAAAATATTACATTTTATAGGTATATTCTTATTTTATATTTTAATATAATGAATTATAGATTATGATAATATTGTTTTATTACTAATCTTAGTAATTACATGTATTTATCTACTCATTCAATAACAAAAAATGGCGTTTTTTATGGTTGTCTATCAAATATTCTTAAATAAAAATAATAAACTGAAAAAAATAGATTCACACGTTTGAGAACATCAGTACGTATAGATGCAATAAAATAAAGTGATGAAAAATACGATTTTTACTGGTACTTATTAATATTATAATATGATATTTTGTTTTATAGATTAAAAGAAGATTAAATGATTACTATATTACGTCTTTTTTTTTTTTTTTTTTTTTTTTTTTTGCGTTTATAATACTTATTTACAAGTAATCTTCTCCTAATGAAAAAATGACATTTAATAACATATACATTAAATTTTTTAATTTTGTTGATGATTTATAGTAACCTGTGGTCCAAAT